>ONZH01018530.1:0-47469 GCA_900303285.1 Rhinella marina | reverse complement strand
CCTACCTACTTGCACAGTCCGTCCTAACCGACGGGGCGCAACTGGACGGTGGTCCCTAGCTTATGTACATGCAGGGCCTAGGGGATGGAGGACGCCGGTCGCACTGGGGAAGCATGCGCCGCCGGGTCCTCCCCACCCTCTGGTTGCCAGGGAGATGAGAACGCCGGCCGCGTCCAATGCCGGCTCCTCCTCCGTCTACACGAGTGGGATGGTGGTGGCGCAGCAGGAGGTAGTGCGCCGTCTGCTCCCCGTTACAGTGCATTAGCATACGATGGAGAGATAAAAAAGTATGCTGAGAGTGCTTCTTTAACTGCAAGGTGAAAGTGCCTTTTCAGAAAAAAATCAATATGGAACAGCAGCAAACTACCGTGAAACCTCAGCAATGAATATCCCGCACACATAAACATAAACCAGCAGCGAATATACTGCACACATAAATATATGACAGCAGTGAACATACCACGAACATAAATAGATTTCAACAGGAAAAATACAGCACACATAAATAAATATATGCAGTGAATATACAGTACCACCCACATAAATATATGCCAGTATTGAATATACCGCAAACATAAATATACACCAGCAGTGAATACTTTGCACACATAAATATATACCTGCAGTGAATATACTGCACTCATAAATATATATATATCAAAGTAAATCACAGAAAAGGGGTATTAGTGCACAAAAATAGATGCAAACAATATATACTGAATAAACTAAGACCTCATTCTGATATGATAAAATCTGAGACTCTTAGCCAATATATTTTGATCAAAACACATCTGTGCCCACCTACCCAGCGTCACGGTGGTCTCAGGTCTGGCAGGTCCTACGCTAAACCTAACTATGCAGTTGGGCATCTATATCTAGGAGCATGGACACTGCACATATAGGTGTGTTGCTCCTAGTGACCTCTATGTGCATACAGCGACTGATGAGAGGAGGAGCAAACACACCTATATGTACCACACAATCAAGGCGCTCAATTTGATAGGAAGAGCAAAAGTGCACAAGAATACTACTCAAGATAAGCTAAGAGCAGTGAATATACAACACACATAAATAAATACCAGCAGTGAATATACCAAACACATAAGTATATACCAGCAGTGGGTGATGTATCTTGGACAATCTTTTAATAAGGGTGCATTCCAATTGTGGCATACTAGATATTATAGAACTGATCCCAGCCCCAGATGAACAGTTTGGAGAATTTCTGCCTCTATCTGTTCGCTCCTTACAAATCTTTACTCCTCTCATGGCCTCTGTCTAATTATACAACATATTTTACATAGCTGCGTTTATGTTTTGCACAGCTTTGGGCTTATGCTGAGGTCGCGTAATACCCATGCCTACTTGTTCAATATCACACTTCTGTTGTTTCCTCCTGATCATGTATATTGTCGTGATCATACCCATTGTCATTGTACTTTCCTTCAACGACACTGGATATCGATAGGATGTCTGTTTTTGGATTATTATCTTCGTAGCCAGATTAACAATGTTACTCCTCATACCACTTGTGATCCCACTGACTGCTGGGAATAATGACTTTGGGGATCCTGAAAAGTACTTCAGCATCTACCCTGCAACTATATATTACAGTGGAGCGGTATGCTCATATACACATTTTATTCTGAGCCATTGGGGCCGCTTTTTCAGCTGTGCTATTTTTACTGACCGCTATGGGAAGACATCCCATGTAGCGCATCCTCTTTCCTTTACTAATCTGTCCTCCATTTCGCAACCGTGTGTTCCAACACCATTAATTGGTTTCACTACGGGTTGCATCTTTTCTATCTGGCACAAGGCGGCCATTATAGCGCCGAATGTTGCTACACCCGGCAGCGTTAGGTCTCTGCTGCTACACTAGGCAGCGGTGCATTATAGGCAGTTAGTCCTCTATTGGCTCCTGACGAAATGCTGGCTCCACACGCATGGAAACGCGTTGAGCCGAGATAGAGGGGAGCGTCCTGCCTGGAGAGTGTTTTTAACACTGGCGCTCTGTTTATATACATTGTATTGCCTAATAGCGAGTGGTGCATGTTTAGGGATTGGATAATGGGTGACATACATCAATGTCTTTACCCATCTAGCCCTGCATGATACACCTTACCAAGCTTATAGGAGATAGATGTATATGTACTTACTCAGCACACAGTGCCTTTCTATTGCAGAGCTATAACAGCCTTTTTGGAACATAGTACGTGACTGATTTCCATAAGGCTTTAGTTGGGCACTATTGATGACTATATCGTGCTGCTTTACATTGGGCTTTTTATTTGACAATGGACACCTCGTGTTGTGTCTTTGTCTACTGTAGCCCAATATCTGCACTAATCGTGGTATTACACGTTTTGCCCCGTTTATATCTCCCGAATCTGAATTAAATATTTATTATTTTGGTCCTTTTTAGCGTTCCTACAATTTATTTGGTTATTTTCTAATCCTGGAACGTATATGTTTGATATATAACTTTTTTAGTTTGCTTTTCTATCTGGCACAAGACTATTTCTGTGAACTTTGCACCATCAGCATATCTGTCTCTTATATACTAATCTTGCCAGTACTCCTGATAAAGCAGAGGAGTCTGTGGAAACGCCTTGAGTATATTGGGTGCTAATAGATTAGGAGACAGTAATAGGGGACTACGTTTTTTAGCCATACAGAGCTACGCATCCCAGTGGGGCACCTGTAGGCATAAATCGATAGATACCAATCAATATACAGGTTGGACCCTCCATAGGGATGCAGCATAACGCCACTCTAATTATGGGCTACCACTCTCTATATTCGAACAAAGTGTATTCACTCCATCACCCAATATCTGTAGGTTTAGGTCCCTGGCTTGATGGCTGGAGACTACCACTGTTATTCTACCTCACTGGCAGGGGCGTTGCTAGGGTCTCAAAAGATCCGGGGCCCAAGCCCCAGTGCATATGGCTTAATGCATACGTCGACCGACTGCCCCCACCTTCTGCAGCAGCACATACCTCTGACATCCAGGGCCTCCAGGTGACGTCTCCTCTGATGAAGATCTTCTCTGTCATCATCTTCTCCATTTGGTCCGGACAACTTCTCTCAGCCGCCTCTTCTCGGCAGAGTGTGACAACGGACATCTTAGCTTCCTCACATTTCTATCATCCCCCAACCTGGAGTCCCCACAGTGTTATCCTGCTGCTCGCTGTGCCCCCCAAAACCTCCAAATACTATCCTGAAGAAAAAGCAGTGCTCCTGGTCATGGTCATAGTATTTCCCTTCTACACTGACCCCAGTACTGATAATGCTCCCCAAGAGTGTCCCCATTAGTAGAAGAACCCTCCAGTATTAATAATGCCCTCACACAGCCCACAGTAGAAATAAGACCCCCTATTGTTCCCCCAGTGGTAATAAAGCGCTCCACAGCGCCCTTAGTAGTAATAAGCCCCCCATAGTGCTCTTAGTAGAAATAAGGAGGATCTATAAGTCCCTCCTATAGAGACCCCAGTAGTAATAAGAACGCCTATAATGTACCCTGGATTTAAAATCCCCCCACAGTGCCCCCAGTATTTATACTGCCCCTACTGTTATAATGCTCACCCTGAAGTGCCCTCAGTATGTATACTGCCCCTACTGTTATAATGCTCACCCTGTAGTGCCGCCAGTATTTATATTTATATCAGCCACTCCTCTTATAACACTCCAGTACTGATATAACCTCCAGAGACATTACAACATATGTGACATATCAGCCACTTCTCTTATAACACTCCAGTACTGATATAACCTCCAGAGACATTACATCATATGTGACTGATATCAGCCGCTCCTCTTACAACACTCCAGAACTGATATAACTTCCAGAGACATTACACCATATGTGACTGATATCAGCCGCTCCTCTTATAATGCTCCAGCACTGATATAACCTCCAGAGACATTACATCATATGTGACTGATATCAGCCACTCCTCTTATAACGCTCCAGTTCTGATATAACCTCCAGAAACATTACCTCATATGTGACTGATATTCGTCGCTCCTCTTATAACGCTCCAGTACTGATATAACCTCCAGAGACATTACATCATATGTGACTGATATCAGCCGCTCCTCTTATAACGCTCCAGTGCTGATATAACTTCCAGAGATATTACATCATATGGGGGGGATGAGGGGCTGGGAAATTTTGGAATAATTCATAAGATGTAACCTGCAGTCCTATGTAATACCACAGAGGAACTGTCTGAGTACAAATAACGTAATAGATGTTATCTGCAGCCCTATGTAACATCGCAGATAACAGTGCTAAATCTCACAGTACAGATAATGTAGTAGATGTTAGGCTACTTTCACACTAGCGTTTTAAAATTCCGGTATTGAGTTCCGTCATAGGGGCTCAATACCGGAATAAAACGCTTCAGTTTTGTCCCCATTCATTGTCAATGGGGACAAAACTGAACTGAAGACAACGGAATGCTCCTGAAAGCATTCCGTTCCGTCTTCAGACCGGAGAACAAACCGCAGCATGCTGCGGTTTGCTCTCCGGTCCAGGCATCCACACCAAGACGGATCCGGAATGACCCCCAATGCAAGTCAATGGGGGTGGATCCGTCTGGTGTGACCATAATGGTAACCGGATCCGCCCTCCATTGACTTTCAATGGAGTCCATTACGGATCCGGGTACACATAGACACATACAGACATAAACATACACACACATAAAGACATACAAACACACATACATACTTACATGCTCCCCGGCAGGTCTTCGGAGCGTCAGGACGGCTCACACAGGTCACGATTCCCCACAGCGCCCTCTGCTGGGCGCCTGGTGGAATCGTCAGATGACGATTCCACCAGGCGCCCAGCAGAGGGCGCTGTGGGAATCGTGACCTGTGTGAGCCGTCCTGACGCTCCGAAGACCTGCCGGGAGCATGTAAGTATGTATGTGTGTTTGTATGTCTATATGTGTGTGTATGTTTATGTATATGTATGTACTGTGTGACATGTGTGGGGCCGGAGCGCGGTTCCGGCTCCACACATGTCACTGCGGCAGGCCTGATCCGGCAGCACCCTTCACCTGCCGGATCAGGCCTGCCGCCAGTGTGAAAGTAGCCTTACCTGCAGTCCTATGAAACACCACAGATAACACAGTGATCACTCTTTGAGTACAGACAGTGATGCTCAACCTGTGGCCCTACAGCTGTTGTAAAACTACAACTCCCACCATGCCCTTCTGTAGGCTGATAGCTGCAGGCTGGCTGGGAATTATGGTAGTTGTAGTTTTGCAACAGCTGGAGGGCCGCAGGTTGAGCATGCCTGAGTACAGATAATGTAGTAGATGTTACCTGCCAGTCCTATGTAACATCACAGATAACAGTCATAACTTTGAGTACAAAAAATGCAGTAGATGTTATCTGCAGTCCTATGCAACACGACAGATAACACAATGATCACTCTCTGAGTACAGATAATGTAGTAGATGTCACCTGCAGTCCTATGTAACACCACAGATAACACAGTGATCACTCTTTGAGTACAGATAATGTAGTAGATTGGTGTGAAGCCCTGGAATTCAGAACACACAGTGTGGGCCAAATTCTATATCCACCTCTCTCCCCCCCCCCCAAAACAGAATACAGAGGCACATACCTCATCCATCCAGTGACGTCTCCTGTGATCTACTCTATCCTTAGCGTCTTCATTCGGAGATGGGACCGCCATGATACCTTCTTTCAGCAGCGTCTCGTCTGTGCATGTTTCACAGAAAAATGTTTAGATTCCTCACTTCATCCTCAGATAACAGACGTCACCCGCCCCCTTAGTGCCCATAAGTATATTGCCCTCTGTATAATTATAATATATAATCCCCTCTGTATTATAGCAATAATTATGCCCCCCTTCAGCCCCTCCAACATACAGTCCCATGTAAGATACATCACTCCCCGGCCTTCAGCTCCTCCAGCATAAAGGCTACTTTCACACCTGCGTCAGCAGGATCCGTTTGTGAGATCCGTCCCAGGGTCTCACAAACGGTCCTGAACTGATCAGTTTTCCCCTAATGCATTCTGAATGGATAAGGATCCGTTCAGAATGCATCAGTTTGCCTCCGTTCTGTCTCCATTCCGCTCTGCAGGCAGCGTTTTGGTGTCCGCTTGACTGAGCCGAATGGAGACGGATCCGTCTTGACTCCAATGCAAGTCAATGGGAGCGGATCCGTTTACTCATGCACAATAGTAAACTGATCCGTTCCCTATGTAACTTTGAATGGAGATCAGAACGGATCTGTTTTGCCTATGTAAAAGATAGGCAAAATGGATCAGTTCTGAACGGATGCAGACGAATGCATTATTGGAACGGATCCGTTTGTAAGCGCCTGTACAGATCTGACAAACGGATCCGTTCAATGCTGGTGTGAAAGTAGCCTAAGATACATCACTCTCTTGCCTTCAGCCCCTCCACCACACAGTCCCATGTAAAATGCATCACTCCCCCTGCCTTCAGCCCCTCCAGCATACAGTCCCATGTAAAATGCATCACTCCCCTGCCTTCAGCCCTTCTTGCAAACAGTCCCATGTAAAATATCACCTCACCTCCCTTTAGCCCCCTCCAGCATACAGTCCCATGTAAATATCACCCCCCGACCCCTCTAACATGCAGTCTCCAGTAAAAGCATTATTCCTCCTCCCGTCAGCAAAACGCCCCCAAGTAAAAATACATAATTCTTCTCCATATACTGACCTGCAGCTTCAGCTCCTCTCTCCAACATCCTTTTTGCACAACCTGCAGAAAATCTCGAGGCTCCGCCCCCTGGATGATGAGACTCCGCCCCCTGTCCTGACATCACACCTACCAGGAGCAACTACATTCTAGCCACTACGATCGTTCTACTGCCTCATAGGCTTCAGGCCACTACCCTGAAGCCTATGAGGAAGAACAGAGGGGACGGGAGCCATAGGCTCCCTTGGCCCTCATGCACATGCTTGCTGCCTGGCGCCCCCTGCAAGTTTGCTCCCGGGGCAACGGCCCCCATGGCCCCCCCCACGCTACGCCACTGCCAGGCAGTACATTCGGGGCCTGGGACATAACATCTGGGGCCCAGGCCCCGAATGTTTTAGCCTAACGACGCCCCTGCTCACTGGTGTGGTGGAGCGTTTTACTTTATCCCCACAGCTTCTGAATATTATGAATGTCTTATATATAAACATTCAGGCACAAGTGAGACTGGTGAGATGAGAGTGAGACATACACTCATCAGGCTTATGCTTCAGTGACTGGTGGGTTTGCCTGAGATACATTGGGCCTGCGAGCCCCACGGTTATAGGTTTTAACCAAGCTTCTGAATAAATCTTTATTATTTTGTTTTAGTATCCAGTTCAGGCAGTGAAGTGCATTCCAATGTATCAGACATGGAGTAAACCTGCAATACAGTGTGATCATCATTTAAAGGGATATTCCCATGTCTGACTTTTCTGTGGATATGCCATGAAAGTCTGATACACATGGAATGTATATTGAGAATGGGGCTTCATTTGCATACCGCAGTATATGGAGAGGTGATTTCAAATGTATGGATTTCTCCATTTATGTCTATAGGAGAAGGGAAACATGGTGGGTCCTGCATCTATCGGACTCCTGTAGATATGCCATAAAAGTCTTACCTGCAGTCTTATATAATACCATAGACAATACAGTGATAACTCTTTTAGTACACATAATGTAGTAGATATTACCCTCAATCCTATGTAAGATCTCAGATAAAACAGTCATAACTCTGACTAAAGAAATTGTAATAGATGCTACCAGCAATCTTGTGTAACGCCACAGATAAATCAGTGATAACTCTATGTACAGATAATGTAGTAGATGTTACTTGCAGTCATATGTTACCATAGGTAACACAGTCATACATAACTGTGAGTAACACAACAGATAACACAGTGATAACTCATTGAGTGCAGATAATGTAGTAGCCTATAGATGTTACCTCAGCATTGTGTGTGCCTTGGGGCCAAGTGCTGGGTAAGGTCCTCAGGAGGAGGATGTTTTGTGCAAGGCTCAAGGCTGGTGCCACCTTATTCATCTTGCCACCACAAGAGGGAGGATCCAGTGCCAGCTTTGAGCTAGTGTCATGGCATTATGAGCACTGTTGGCAGCATGTAAGTCTAAGGCCAGGCCTGAGGCAACAAGCAGGCCTACAGAGACCCTGAGTGGGGGCACTATAGAAACTGCCTTGCCATGTGGCTGTACAGCTTAGTGGCAACACTGTGTAGCGGGCACCTCTTTTCATGCAATTTAGCAGAAAAAGTGAAAGAAACTGATCACTACCGTCTGGAGTCATGTACAGGATAGCAGCAGCAAAATGCACAACAGTAAGCTTGTGTACCAGATGATTTATAAACGCTAGCCACACCATTGAATATTGCCATATTGTGAAAGACTTGTAGGTTCAATCCTGAGAATGTACTACTGAGAGATTCTCAATACTGTATGTTTTCTTCTGATTTCTATCACAGTAAGTGCTGTTATGGAGACCTTGTGTAGGTTCAAGTCACCACATACAAGTACATTAGTATTCACAATTGTAACTGAATGGAATATCAGCAGATGTCTGTATTTGTGTAGTCATTATTGTGAAGAGTGATTTCAGTTCACATAATTTCTCCAATACAACTCTGGACCTGAACAAATAAGAAGGGAACATCTCAGTAGTGCAGACTAAGGTCTAATTACAAGAGAATCTCTATTATAAATGACTTAACCCTAGTATGCATGACATTAGAAATGTCCACTTTTACATAACACGGGCCTTTTGGGCCCATGTGCAAATCATATGGAGAAACTAAAAAAAAATATTTTTCCTTCTTCGGTTTGTAAGACACCATTGTTGATTTGTTGCTAAAACCAAAGACATCATCATAAAGTGCATGCTGTGCTTCATCACCGGAAGAATATCTCGTCGATATGGCTTCATAGTACCAACAACTGTAAGATCTTTTTCAAGCAAAAAATTGCCCAGTTCAACATCATGTAATTGTCCATTGTTATGTTTCTACCAGAATTGTAAATTGGTATAGCAAGTGTCTTTACAATATGAGAACCTAGATCTTTCTGCACTGGAGTGTCAACTTCTTTTCCACAGTAGATAGGCCCATTCATCCCATAATAATTGGCAGAATCACAAATCCAGAATATTTTCAGTCCATACTCAGCTGGTTTACTAGGCATATATTGAATGAACTTGCAATGTCCTCTGAAGGCTGCACGTTGCTGATCCACTGTTACATTATCACTAGGATTGTAGAGCATGGTACAATTCTTGATAAAAAATATTCCAAATGTATAATACTTTTTTATAGGCTTGGCTTTCTCTGCCCTCAATATTTTCTTCAAGTTGATTTTGATGGTTGCATGAAGTGTTTCCCCTCATATAGAATAGACATTGGCATCACGACATTCATACCCTTAATTCATAATATGATATCTATAAAAAACAAAAAAATAAAAAACCCTGCCAGAAGTGTAAGGGCCCATTCACACGACCGTGTGAATGGGTCCGCATCTATTCCGCAATTTTGCGGAATAGATGCGGCCCCATTCATTTCAATGGGCGGTGTGTGATTTTGCCGAGCTGCGGCTCCGCAAGAAAACATAGAACATGTCCTATTCTTGTCCACATTAGCGGACAAGAATAGGCATCTTCTATGGGGTGCCGGCGATGTGTGTTCAGCAAATTGCGGAACACACACCGGTCGGCATCCATGGTATTGCGGATACGCATTTTTGCGGATACGCAATACCACGGCCGTCTGGACGGCCCTAAGTCTAATATATACATAAAGTTCCTCTTTTGAGATATTTTTCCATACACAATGCGTCTGTCCTTCTAAGTTTGTACATAAAACCACCTCATCATGATGTCATGGCTATGTGATGTTAGGAAGGAGGAGTCAGTATTCCTCCCAAGATCACATGGCCATGACATTATCACAGGTCTTACTACACACAGGCATGATCCACCCTCCTCCCCAGCAACCTTGATTACAATAACACAGTAACTTGTGACACATAAACTGATGAGTATATGAAAAACATAATACGGGCCTAAAAGGGCCATGTTATGTAAATATGTAGTTTTCCAAAAAAGCATTGTTATACCGAAATGCCTATCGCATAAAATTTTATAAACAACTGGAAATTACCCTCAACTACAAACTTGAGGAATACCTGGAGTTTCAAAATTCTAACTAAAGTAATCTTCCAGAAAATAGCAAACAAGTAAGCTAGCGGGCCTAAAAGGCCCAGGTTATGCATACTAGGGTTAAATGCTATAGAATTTTTTTGTACCATTGTATTTTACTCATGCAGAGCGAAAATATTTTTTTCAGTTGGTCTGAATTAAATATTTTCAACATTTTTCATCTGCAATTTTCACTTTCACTACATCTACCGGCTATTTCTCTCTGCCTTACAAATAAATCCATCAGAGAGCTGCTCTGACACTCAATCTGTAGCCCTTATGTCCGAACTGTTAAATACTCATAAACATTCATTATAGCTAAATTCTTTTCAATGTGATAGGGACTTAGCTTAAAGGCTATGTACACCTTTAGGGGCTTTTTGTATTTTCTTTAAATTGCATTTTACTCATTTTGGACTAAAAATATTTTTCCAATTGTCCACAAATGTATCTATCATAGCCTGTAAATTATCACAAACTACTGTACAATAATAAAGGTTCATTTACAAATTGTCATACAGTATACTACAAAATGTAAAAAGAAATCTAAAACATTCACGTATGAGATTTACGAGGGGCGTTCATTAAAGATTTCAGCAGCATTAAACAGCATTTGTGTACTGATATAAGTCTCTATAGATTACGTGCCAATTTGCAACTCAGAACTGATAAATGTCTTGATTTTAAAGGTGCTAAAATGGTGTGGGGTTTGATAATGGATCCAGTGGAATACAGAGCAGTCATCAAGTTCCTTTACTTGAAAGGCTGCACACCAAACGAGACGTTCAATGAGATGAAAGAGGTTTATGGTGATGATTCCCCATCATATCATGTAGTCAAGAACTGGCATCGTCAATTCAAATGTGGTTGGACTTTGGTGGAAACAGCTCCAATTCCAGGGCAACCCCACTCTGCTATTGATGAACACACCATCCAGCAAGTGGAATTCGCCATTTTGGAAAATCACCACGTGACCATTTGTCACGTAACCAAAGGTCCGCCTTCTGCAAAACAATGCACCGTTCACAACTCAAATGTTGCCCAAATGGAAGCATGCTCTTGTGGCTTTGAAATTCAATCACATTCCCCTTATTCACCCAACCTCGCACCATCGGACTTCTCTCCTCTTTCCAACAATGAATTTGTTTTTGAAGGGCAAGCATTTTCCAGATGATGAGATGATGAGATTCTGATTTCCGAAGTCACAACATGGCTTTTGGAGCAACCTGTCGACTTCTACAAGCAAGGTGTTTACAGTTGCAAGAGATGTGAGAAGTGTGTGTCCCTTGGTGGTGCCTATGTAGAG
The DNA here is from genome assembly GCA_900303285.1 of Rhinella marina. Lineage (NCBI taxonomy): Eukaryota > Metazoa > Chordata > Amphibia > Anura > Bufonidae > Rhinella > Rhinella marina. The sequence goes on along the minus strand of ONZH01018530.1, from coordinate 35,931 downwards.
AGGGACTAATACTGTAACTGTGCCAAGTTTCATTGCTCTCGGTCCACAGGAAGTGGGTCTGGGGAAATCTTTAATGAATGCCCCTCGCACATCACAGAGTACTTTTTATCATTTAATGTAAAACAATGGTGAAAATCTGCTTCTGTGCTGTAAGGACATTTTAAATACTTAATTAAGAACTGATTGTTTCTGTCTACTTTAATTTTGTCCCATTTAATATTACCTTCTATATTCTGTGTAATGATATTCCTTGCAATGTAGTGAGTTAGGGATAATTAGATAACATACACAAACCACCCAACCCTCTTTGTGCTGAGAAACCCACATTCCTGAGTGATTAGTTCAGAGACATGCATGCTGCATACTGTAGGAGGGACTGAAGGGTATATACTCCATTGAGGAACACCTTCTATGTTGGATGTTGTGACTGAAACACTATCCCTGTCTTTTGTATCACTATGGAGTGTCGGCCATATGCTACAACATGGCGACCAGAGTCCACAATATTGTGCTCCAGGCCATTGATTGTTAATAACATTTTTAAAAATATATTTATTCACTTAGTCTGCATAAGTTTATTTATTATTTACTTCTTATGTAGCTACAACATCCATAATGAACAGTCAAATAACAATATATTAATAAGTTTGTAGTTCAACTTCTAACTATCTAAAATCACTTCATATTTATTCTGAATTAAATATATACTCAATAAAACTGTGCATGTTCAAATATCATCTCTTTAGCACAGATTGACAATCTTGAAAACAGATTTGAGAGCAAAAAATTATAAGTGTATTTCCAATTTGGCAGGCTTATAATGGCCATATTAAGATAATTGTTTAGTTAATCTTTCTGTAGCTCTTCCAACATCAACTATTAGCAGCAGGAGGATGTTGATGCCTTTGAAGACAAATTCTCCACATTTGTATTAGCAGAAGGACCAAACTGTCCAAAATTGAAATATCTGACCTATCAATGAGAAGTACATCAATTCAAGGAAAGGAAAACAAAATGTTCCATTTTTGTGATTAAAAGTATGTTCAGTTTTAGGACTAAGAAATTAAATATTCTTGAAAAAAGTTGATGCTTAACCTCAGAGTTTAACTTTTATATATGCAAATAAATCCATATTTCTTAAACAGTTTGAATTAAGAAAAATGTAATTAATTAATGTGATTAATGTAAAAAAAAATTAAATAGACATTTATTCTATATATAGCATATTACAAATGTCCTAAATTATTAGACAGACTTAGGAAAGTTCCACAAAATGACTTTTAGTCTAGTGCAGTCACCACTAGACTACACTGTTTGAATTGGGAAATCAATATTAAAACGGTATGTAGCAAACTCATAAGCTCCATCTAGTGATGATTACACATAAACTGGAAAATTTGTACTGTGTGTAAGTCTGTATGTATACATTTGTGGCAGGGAAAACATTAAACAATATATAACACTAAACTTTGGTTCTTGCTAAATTTAGTATAAATAATACCTATTTTTCTGATGATCTGGACCTCGATCACGTGATACGTCACCTGAGCGCTGTGGAGCATGTTCACAGTGGATACCAGGGCCATTTTTGATCATTTTGTGTATTCCTGAAGCCGGCTGTTGCGCATGCGCATTGTGCGTGATATGGTCACTTGTGTATGACGTAACCAAGTGTGGCAAATGAGAGCTGCCGATCATATGAGGATTGGGGGGTACGGAGAAGATACAGCCCCATGTGAATGGCGTTCTTCACTACATTATACTCAGGTAATTCACGGACCTCTTAACCTATGAGGGTATAAAAGAACTGCTATTCCACTGTCTCTCACTTCCCCTGATGTAGCCGGTGGCAAAACGTGTTGGGTAAGTGAGGGACACTGGGTACGGCAGGGATATACTTGGTCTGCATATGATTTTGAAGTCTCTGGCAATAGTAGACACTGTTTATAATAAGCTAGGTATATGTTTTTTTTTTTACCTCTGAATTATGTTGGTCTGATATTTTGTCAGGACGTTCTCGATTGCTGCTATGCATGCTATATATTTTTTTAATTGTGACATTTAATAAAGGAATTGATTATTTATGAATTTTTGATTTGTAAGTAATTTTTGGGGATACATATGGTATGTGTAGGAATTATTGTATATATAAAATTAGATTTTCACAGAATGTTGTAATGTAATATTTTATACTGGAAATGTATGCAAGGTGGTAAACCTCTTCCCTCACCACAGGAGATTTAGGGTTATGGGACAGTTAATATGAATCAACTTTGATGCAAACTGCGCTGTCATCTATGGATCCCTTCAGCGTCAGATTACTGTCCCAGCACTTTCACTACAGTCTCCCTATGCTCTCCCTATGCTCAGCTTACAATGAAATGGTGGAGACCGCGTGGGATGAGGCTTTTAAAAGGCTATGACATCATAGCGGCTGATTAGCTGCTGATTGGCTGTCTACACTGCATTATGGTTGATGCATTCCGGGGCTTCTTATTTCACTTTGTAACATGTTTAGTCACCATTTTAGAAAAAAAATGATTCTTTACCACAAAGCTTGAGGAATTTCAGATTAGTCGAATTCCACTTCAAATGTTTTGATTTGCTCAACATTAGTGCCCATCCAAACACTCTAATAACTACCGCAGCAGTACCGCAACCGCCAGTAGCAGCTGCAGCACTCATACAACGTCCTCAAGCTACTCTCACAGTAAGATCTGGTCCTGGCCTGTCACCTTCTCCATAATATAAAGGCAATTCCTAGCTGTACTGAGGAGTCATAAACCAGTACACAATCTACTTTGAAGTTTTGTCCACCAGTTCCTTACTGATCAGACCAAAGTGCCATGATCTCTCATCTATTTTAAAGGCCTTAGCCTGGGCTAACATTTTATGAGACAGTTGGGATCCTCCCTATTATGATTACATCAGGACAGTCTCTAAGTTGGCCAATATGTTATCCAGCTCTGAACCTTGGCCTAGAAGCTGCATGTAATAATGAAGATTTTGGTTGAGTTTACAGTTTGGTGAACCAGTATCAACTTCCTGACCAGCATCTGAAAGGCGTCCTTGCTGGTGACTTGCTGGTCAATGGAAAGGTATTTTCCAAGATCATTCAATATGTCACAAAACCCTTGGAGATTTGATAAAATCATCCTGCATGTCCTGCTTGTCTCCACTAGTGCTCTAATCCCGAGTCCTCCTTGGTTACTTCTGCATTTTCCTGTCCTGTACTGGAATTCTGGACAAATTCTTTGTTGGGAACTTGATTGTCATTCTCAATACCTGTCTAGTTTCCACTTTCCCAAAAATATGAATAGGCCATCAGTCACTTATTCCAGTTATGTGGATGTCTTCATTATGATGGAGGTTGCCATTTTGCCTCTCATTGTCCATATTATTGCCCAATTGACTTGCTTCCTGGAACTACAGCTTGTTGAGGTTGAGTCTATTTTCTCTTCCAGAAACACATGCTATTTCTGTATATATTAAAAAGAATCCAAGAAGGGGTTTTTAAGTCCTATTCTCCAGCTGGAGCTGTATGTTTCTTTGTCAGGAAAAAAGATGGAACAATTTGACCAAAATAATGGTTACGTACAAGTACCCATAAAATCATCTTGCATGTCCTGCTTGTATCCACTAGTGCTCTAATCCTGAGTCCTCCTTGGTTCCTCCTGCATTCTCCTATCCTGTACTGGAATTCTGGACAAAATCTTTGTTGGGAACTTTATTGTCATTCTCGATACCCGTCTAGGTTCCACTTTCCCAAAAAACCTAAATAGGCCATCAGTCACTTATTCCAGTTATGTGGATCTCTTAATTAAGAAGGAGTTTGACATTTTGCCCCTCATTGTCCATATTATTGCCCAGTTGACTTGCTTCATGGAACTGCAGCTTGGCGAGCACCGCTTCATCTCCTTTACACTGCACTTTGTTTTGGAAGTGAAGTGTAATACAAGTGCTCACTCCATTCAAGTGAATGGAATGAGTGTTTGTAATTACATTACGCCACTGCTCCACAGGAGACGAGGCATAGTGTGAAGACCAGGGAATATGGAGCGCTGCCTCTTTGTCTCACAGCTGATTGGTGGGGGTCCCAGGTGTCGGACCCCCATCAATATGATATTGATTACCTATACAGAGGAGAGGTCATGAATATTAACAGTTGGACAGCCCATTTAAGAATTTGTAAATAATACCTTCTGGGATGTACTCTACTCTACTATCTACTAATATTCTCATTTGACCTATCCTCTCACTGCAGGAACATTTGCACTATAATCAAGCACCTTAGAGAAAATAGACTATACACAAAACTCAAAAAGTATATAATTGAGAAAACTTCTCTTTCTGCATTATATAATCTATGATCAAGGGTTTCAGATGGATCCAGGGAAGTTGTCAGCCGTAATGAATTGCCACGTCCCACTGGATTATGTGCAATTCAACAATTCCTGGGCTTTGTTAACTACTATCGGCAATTTATTCTCCACTTCTCCTCCTTAACCAAACCAGTGTTTTGACTCGTAAGGGGGCCAATGCCAAGGAATGGACACCGGAGGCTGAGTCCACTTTCCAAACCTTGAAGCAGGATTTGCATCCATTACCTCTTGGAAGGATGAGCACCTATGTTTTTTTTTAAAGCTTTTTCCTCTGCCAAACTGAATTATTCCATTAGAGACCTGGAGCTACTGGTAGTCATCTACACCGATCACAAAAATCTGACCTACTTCCAATCCACTCAGCGACACAACTCTTGCCAGGCCTGATAGTTGCTAATTTTAATGTTTTAATTTTTTGTTGCATTTTTGTCCAGCAGACAAGAACATAACCCATGTGTCTCTACTCAGATCCCTGGTATTAAACCGCTACTTCAAACCTTCTCTTTCTGCTCCTGTTCCTGTCAGTGCTGAGGATGAGTTTGATATGGAGAATATGAAGAAAGTAAGGGGCAATACTTTTTATTTTGTAGATTAAAAGGGTTTTGGCCCATATGAAAGGTATTTGGAACCTGTGAAAAACATCTGGTTCTCCTTAAAAATTTGTGGTTCTGTCCGGTCCTAAGAGGAGTGGGCATAAGAGGGTACTGTCATGATGGAGGCCCATGTTTGCTTCTGCCCCACTCTCCTGAGTGGACATGGGCATCACGTCTCTTATCTGGCCCTGTGTCCTGCTTTATGTGGTCTCTTTTCTTCCACCTGCAGAGGGTTTGGCCGCTTGTGGTCCATGTGCCCATTGCTGTTCCTCTCCTCTGGTTGATGTCAAGGATTCCACTATTATTCCAAGTCTGTCCAGTAGATCGAACATCCAAATTATTCCCCAGCGTATGACTGGCGGTCCTCGGGTATATAAGACACCTTCCCTAGTGGGAGGGTGCCTGAGCTTTAGGTTCCTGCTAATTTACCAATGAAGGTACCTGTCTACTGATCTTGATTCTCCGTTACCTGTCCTACCTGCAGCCCATTTACTGTGTTGATTCTCAGCTGCCTGCTTAGACCTTGAGCCTGTTTTGCATATACACACATGAACTCTGAATTCTTTAACCTTGGTCTATTTCTGACTATGAATATTGCCTGATCCCTTTGGTGCTTTGCACTGGTGTCTCTGATGCCACTATCTCAAGAGGTACTGAAGTGAAGAGCAGATCCCTGAAATAGGGGTTTAAAGGGTGAACATCAGGGTACTACCAGAATAATGCACTTAAAGTTAGCCCTAAGCTAGGTTTAAATCATATCCTATTACTGTATAATCACTGTAGGGACCAGCACAGGGTGGAGCTATCAGTGTAGCTGCTATACAGATAAATATGCCTGGCTGCTGCATTCACAATAGATTGCACAAGTACTATTTCATGGTAAAATTACTCTATCTATCTATCTATCTATCTATCTATCTATCTATCTATCTATCTATCTAGTTTCTTCTCTAGATATTAACAATATATTTACGTAGTGTAAACATGTCCAAATATCAACCAGTTAAAATATAAGTGAAAGGTTCTTATTTCTCACATTATATAATTAATATATCATATTTTCCCCACATTGCAGGGGAAGGTTAAGAAAAGCAATCCATCTTTCTCTATATTTTAGTGGTGACATTTTCTGACATTTTTATATCAATAGAATAGTGCTCTCAGTAGCTTTGCCAATGGTAATAATCTGCTCTTAATAATACAAATGAAAAAGAGGTTGCATGGTATCATATCAAAAATGTACCATCAACTACAAACTCTCAGAGAAGGATGTTATTTTATAGTGTTGCTAAAGTGCAGGCTTCTAGGTTTTCTGTTTTAATGATTCCAGAAAAATACAGGAACAGGCTCGGACTGGTCCACAGGGGAACAGGTGAATCCCCCGGTGGGCCCCTGAGCTAGGTAGGCCTCTAGTCCCCCACTTCCTGCACAAGTGACACATGGCACAGTAGACTGACCTATAAATAGGCTGCCTAAGATGCTATGCAGTACATTACCTATGTCCATATAAAAGACTAGATAGTGTGGGCAGGTAGCATATGCACGTGGGCCCCCAGAGTGAGCTTTACAGTGGGCCCCCAGAGGGAATTTTACTGGTGGGCCCTAGACACCTCAGTCCGACCCTGTACAGGAACATAAAATAATTTGCACAAAAATAAAAATGTATAGAGTTTTAACCCCTTCACGCCCAGCGCCATACATGTACGGCGCTGGGGCGATGCGGGCACATGGCGCCCGCTCGCGGGTGCAGCGGGCGTCATGGCCGGCAAGTCTCTGCTGTTTCTAACAGCAGAGACTTGCCGCTACCTACTGTGTCGGCGGCGTCTTCCGGGGTGACTAGATGCCGTGATCACACGTGATCACGGCATCTAGTTGCGTCTAAACCCGGAAGCGTTCGCTTCCGGGTGGTGTACAGACACCCCGTGTGGCCAATCGGGGTGTCTGTACACCATATGAAAACTGTAATCCTCGCTGGTGAGGATTACAGTTTTCAAAGTGCAATTCTTATTCTGGCCACTAGATGGCAGGCCAGGATAAGAAATGAGCAACTCATGGATTTCTGAGTCTATAAAATCCATAATTGCTCATAAAGAAAAAAAAAAAGCCACAATATATAAGCCCATATTTGAGCTTTCTAATAGTAAAAAAAAATAAAAAAAAATGTTAAAAAATATATAAAAAATAAAAAAGATGTAAAAGTTCAAATCACCCCCCTTTCCGTATAAGTAAAAAATAAATACCTAAATAACAATAAATATAGACATCATGGGTATCACCGTGACCGAAAACGCCCATACTTTTAAAATATAAAAAAAAATTCCAATACGGCGAATTGTGTGGCGGAAAAAAGCGTCCAAATGGCGATTTGCCATTTTTTGTCGCTTTTTTTTCTAAAAAAAATTAAATAAAAAGTGATCAAAAAGTCATACACACCCCAGAATGGTATCAATAAAAACTTCAGATTGTCCCGCAAAAAATGAGCCCCCATACAGCTCTGTACACATAAATACCAAAAAGTTATAGGGGTCAAGATATGACAAGGAAAAAAAAAAAAGGGCAACTTTCTAATTATTTTATCACTATGAAAACGCAGGAAAAACTATACATATTAGGTATTGCCGGATTCGTACTGACCAGTAGAATGAAAGTAATGGATCAGTTTTAATGCACATCGAACGCTGTAAATAAGAAACCCGTAGAACTGTAGCGGAATAGCGTTTTCTTTGCAATTTCACCCGGTTTGGAATTTTTTTCCCGCTTCCCACTACACCGTATGCAATATTAAATGGTGGCGTTGGAAAGTACAACTTGTCCCGCAAAAAACAAGCCCTCATACAGCTATGTGAACAGAAAAATAAAAGAGTTATGGCTGTTTGAAGGCAGGGAGCGCAAAACGAAAATGCAGAACCGAAAAAAGCTCCGGGGGTGAAGGGGTTAAAGAGTGATTGTAACACTGTATCACCTCATTTTACCATATGCCAAGCTGTAATATTAATAAAAGGCCTAATTTGTTGCATCCAATAAAAAATATATAATTTCATACCACTGGCTACTAGAGATGAGCGAGCATGCTCGGCCAAGCGTACTCGGGAGCAATTTTCGAGTATTAGCGTACGCATTTTATAATCTGTACGCTAATGCATACGCATCTTATAATCTGTACACTAATGTGTAAGCATCTTATAAATTTGTACGCAAATGCGTACAAATTACAAGATGCGTACGCATCAGCGTACAGATTAGAATATGCGTACGCTACTACTCGAAAATTGCTCCCGAGTAAGCTCGGCCGAGCATGCTCGCTCATCTCTACTGGCTACCTATGAAATGATGCTACATTCTTCTACATGTCAACCTTTCTGGCCAGAGTTTTGAGTTGCAGTGTTTGTTGTTGCTGATACATAATTTCAACCTCCTGGGCCACAGTGAAATGTGTCCTGTGAACATAATTTTGTCAGACCAGAAGCAATTGACAGTAGAAGCCACATCCATGGCGAAAGGTATGATTACAGTGCAATCATGGTTGGTAAATGGCTAAAGCACCACAGATAATAGAAACAGCTGAAAACACAAGACACAAGACAAGTCATGTCATTCGGAAGAGGCAAATGTATACACAAATAAAGCATTTTGGAGAGCAACATAAACTCTATCAATCCCAGTAACTGATGTCAAGAATCAAACTCAAATAATGTACAGTACATACATTATAGTAAAAAGTTTTGAATTCTTTAGGGTGTAACTGTAATATTTGGTATATTACATCATAGTAATATACCAAATATTTTGATAATCACGGGTATGAGACTCCCTGCCGATTGCTAAAATGTGGAGATAGAAGTACCCAGCTGGGCACTGTCACTCTTTCCTGCTGAAGTTGGCCTTAATGGAAAGTCTATAAGGACTCATGCACACGAACGTATTTTCTTTCCGTGTCTGTTCCGTTTTTTTTGCAGACCGTATACGGAACCATTTATTTCAATGAGTCTGCAAAAAAAAAATGAAGTTACTCCATATGCATTCCGTTTACGTATGTTCGTATTTCTGTTCCGCAAAAAAATTAGAACATGTCCTATTATTGTCCACATTACGGACAAGGATAGAACTGTTCTATTAGGGGCCAGCTGTTCCATTCTGCAAAATATGGAATGCACACAGACGTCATCCTTATTTTTTGAAGATCCGTTTTTTGCAGACTGAAAAATACATAAGGTCATGTGCATGAGCCCTAAGGCTGCCTTCAGCATTGAGACAGCACTCAGCTGAGCACTTCTTAGTCCTTGTTTTAGAAATCAGTGGACTGAGACCCCCACTGATCAAAACCTTCAATATGTCCCTAGGTCACACCAAAAGTTTTTATAATGTGCAGCTACTATTTATTTTTAAAAGTAAACTAAAGGAAGTGCCTTTCAAAACTAGTTCCCATATAGCATTGCTTTATCTTTTTCTTATGAAGTTTTTCTGACCATAAGGATGCAGCTGTTTATCCTCTAGAAATCTGCTGCAGAGGGGTGTTTCTGTACGTTGGTGCTTTTTGGTGTAAGCAGTAAATCTTATAGATTGTAAGGTTCTGTGGGCAGGTTCCTCTACCCCTCTGTACCAGTCTGTTAATAGTTTCTTGTTTACTGTGTTTTTTTTTTTTTTTTTTTTTGTGTAACCGCAGCTAGATGTACAGCACCATGGAATTAACTCCTTGACAACCTAGGAAGAGAATGCTCGTCCTAACCAGCCACCTTAGGATGACCATTCTTGTCCTAGGGTTAACTGGCTGCCGGACACACGTTGCCGCGATCAGCAGCAGTGGCTCCCGTCCCCTCTGTTCTTCCTCATAGGCTTCAGGCTAGTGGCCTGAAGCCTATGAGGCAGTAGAGCGATCGTAGTGACTAGAATGTAGTTGCCTAGTAGGTATGATGTCAGGGCAAGGGGCGGAGTCTCGTCATCCAGGGGGCGGGGCCTCAATATTTTCTGCACGTTCTACAGAGCAGGATGTTGGAGAGAGGATATGAAGCTGCAGGTCAATATATGGAGAAGAATGACTGCTATTTTTACTTGGGGGCCTTTTTGCAGGGGCTGAAGGGAGGAGGAATAACGCTTGTACTGGAGACTGCATGTTAGAGCGGTCTGAAGGGGGGGTGATATTATTTACATGGGACTGTATGGTGGAGGGGCTGCAGGCAGGGGGAGTGATGCATTTTACATGGGACTGTATGCTGGAGGGGCTGAAGGCAGGGGGAGTGATGCATTTTACATGGGACTGTATGTTAGAGGGGCTGAAGGCAGGTGAGTGATGTATGTTGCATAGGACTTTATGATGGAGGGACTAAAGGCCGGGGAGTGATGTATTTTACATGGGACTGTATACCGGAGGGGCTGAAGGCAGGGGTAGCAATCTATTTTACGTGGGACTGTATGCTAGATGGGCTGAAGGCTGGGGAGTGATGTATCTTACATGGGACTGTATGCTGGAGGGGCCAAAGGCAGGGGGAGTGATGTATTTTACATGGGACTGTATGTTGGAGGGGCTGAAGGGGATGATAGGATGATAGTAAAGTGAGGAATCTAAACATTTTTCTGTGAAACTCTGCAGAGACGTGACGCGGCTGAAAGAAGGCATCATGGTGGTCCTATCTCCGAATGAAGACGCTGAGGAAAGAGTCACAGGAGATATTATAGGATGTAAGAGGTATGTGGTGCTGTATTCTACTGTATATAATAATGTCCATCCACATATCTGTTTTGGGGGGGAGAAGGTGGATATAGAATTTGGCCCACACCGTCGAAGCATGGCCCCAGACTTCAAGTCACACTGTGTGTGTTCTTAATTCTGGGGCTTCTACTACATTATCTGTACTAAGAGAGTTATCACTGTGCTATCTGTGGTGTTACATAGGGCTACAGATAACATATACTACATTATCTGTACTCAGAGAGTGATCACTGTGTTATCTGTGGTGTTACATAGGACTGCAGGAGACATCTACTACATTATCTGTACTCAGAGAGTGATCACTGTCTTATATGTGGTGTTGCATAGGACTGCAGATAACATCTACTACATTATCTGTACTCAGAGAGTTAGCACGGTATTATCTGTGGTGTTACAAAGGACTGCAGGTGACATTTAGTACATTATCTGTACTCAGAGAGTTATCACTGTGTTATCTGTAGTGTTACATAGGACTGCAGGAGACGTTTAGTACATTATCTGTACTCAGAGAGTTATCACTGTGTTATCTGTGGTGTTACATAGGACTGCAGGTTAAGTCTACTACATTATCTGTACTCAGAGAGTTATCACTGTGTTATCTGTGGTGTTACACAGGACTGCAGGAGACATCTACTACATTATCTGTACTCAGAGAGGTAGCACTGTGTTATCTGTGGTGTTACATAGGACTGCAGATAACATCTACTACATTATCTGTACTCAGAGAGTGATTACTGTGTTATCTGTGGTGTTACATAGGACTGCAGGTGACGTCTATTACATTATCTGTACTCAGATAGTGATCACTGTGTTATCTGTGGTGTTACATAGGAGTACAGGTGACATCTTATGCATTATTTGTAAAAAGGGGCTTGTAAAAAGGTGTGTGGTAACATGTTGGGGGGGGATGCAATACTTGGCTTGCCCCGGGTGCTGGCAACCCACGCTACGCCACTGTTAAAGGGATAGTCCAACTTATTTGAAAGTCTCCCCAAAGCTCTAAATGTATTAAAGAAAAAGATCATGCACTCATCACTTAATTCCCTGCTGTTTCCAGTGCTGCTTTTTCAGTCCCAACATCTGGTCTATGTTTACAGACTACAGTAGTCATGCAACCATATACTGTATGGCATGTGAGCACTACAGCTAATCACTGGTCTAGTGGTATGTGAGATAAGACAGCTGAAGCAATCACATGCCATATACAGCTATGTCACCACTGCACTGCGTGGACTGGAGCAATAGTCCTCACAAGAGGTCAGGCTTAGAGCTACAGCTCTGGGAAATGGCAGAGGATTGAGTGCTCTATATTTCATTATTTTATCAAATTGAGAGGCTTTGGGAAGGATTTAACAAAGGTTGGACAATCCCTTTAAGTATATATGTACTTTTTAAGACTTATGCTGCACCCTTGCCATTTGTAGGCTGATAAGATTGATGAAATTTACAATGTGCTCAAAGATGCTTTATGTGTATATATGGTAACATTATATCTCAATTTAGATATATCTGAGTTGAATTAAAACATCAGATTGCCCATACATTACTTCCCCAGTTTTATCCTTTAAATCTTAATTAGCACACTCAAGAGATTTGTTTGGTTAATTGTGTCCAACAATTGTGTCCAATAATTGTGTCCAACAATCTGCAGCCACCAGCCACAGGGAGGTGTGTGAGTTTAGGGAATTTGTCACAGGGAACACGGTGTAGCCGGTGGTTCTACTCACGGATAGTTAAATCTTCCCTGTGCCAGTGTGCAGTTGCGTGGAGGGTGAACACGACTTCCCTTGGGGCACACTCCGTACGCAGGACTCCAGAATGGTCAGTTGAGGTGCCATTGGTGTTGATTTTGACCATGTCGGACGGCTGGGTCCTGGTTATTTCATGACGCCAGTGTCTTTAGGTAGACACACCCTTAGTAATGATGAGGAGGCAGTTTTGGGATGAACAAGGAACTGTTTACTGGATTACTGAGTTCTCCTTGTTGGTACAGATAATGCACACAGAGATAGTTCACCAAACAGGTTGGAATGGCAGGCTTTCCAAGTAGGCTGGATCTCTAACTTGCAATACTTATATAAATAGTCTCTAGACAGCCAAGCTTGGGTACAATTTGGGTATTCAGTTCACACTCCTGATAGGTAATGTGTGATTCGGATTTAGGGATAATAGTGCACTTTATCATCCGGCAGTTTCCTCAGGGGCTGTGGAGCTTCTCCTGGGAACTTGTAAATGATGGAGTCCAAAACAACTGAAATATGGATTACCTCCACCTGGTGTACCACTTGGTAGCACTTTGTTCTGGCTGCAGTCTGAATACTGGCTTCACTGGCTTTTGGGTTTTCCAGTGGCATTTGTTAAATATGGAGAAGCTGGAACTGGCTCCCTTCTCTGTGCTTTGCTGACTCACACTCCACTGCCTGACTAACTACCAACTTCACCCTCCTCTGTACAGAGGGGTGGTAGCAGAATGGACTAGCTCCATCTAGAGGTGAGGAGTATAACTACATCAGCCTAGATGGATAGCCTTACCAAATACAATGTGCAAAATGACATTACAGTTTAAAGTGAACCACTGTTAGTGGGACGCTACACATCTAGTAGCAACTCGAAGAGAACATTGTAAAATAGATACTGTATGCAAAAATCAGTAGACTGATGCAAACTATTTTATTGAATACAGTCACAAATATAATTGACTTTACAAAGGGAATTAAATTAGGGTATAAGTGATGAGAATCCTCTATTAGTTGTATTAGGTTAAATCAAATCTGATTCCACTGTACTGCATGTCAGTTTCAAGTCCCACACATCATCTTCTAACATCCTTATTTGAAGATAAAAATGTGCATCATTCATTTTACATTGCATAGCTTTACATGGTGTAACATAGGTCAGATATACCGATCAAAGACAATATACTGTAAGATCGTTATCTTTTTTCTGTAGACGTCCCTTTAAGTCTTATACTCAGCTCAGTCCATTGATAGAGGACGTCATGATCAGCAGTCTTTGGTACCATGCATCATCGAAACCAAGGAACAAAAATTAGCAACATTGAAGCAACAACATCATCACACTCACATAAGGGGTACCATATAACCTTAGGAAAGGTTTGATAGAGGCACTAATTGTTCAGGTCTAACACTTATTCCAGTCAGGAGTAGGCAGAGCCATCTGAGACTGCCTTTCTACGTGTAAACAGAACCCACCCCCATACTCTTTGAAAATTGGGTTGTGTCCTATATATTGTGTCAGAAGGAGCAAGATGCTTCCTAATTTCAGCTGGAGAGAGGTAAGCGGTCATAAATGGCTGCCATTTCTTGAGGAAACGGGCTACTCCGCATTCCCTGTGTCTTGCCGTCTCCACTCTGTCCATTAGTAAATAGTATTTTATCTGTTGCATTATATCATACATAGAGGGTACTGTTGTCTGGAGCCATTTCCTTAATGAACATAGCTTGGCCACTATCAGAGTGTTGTGGATCAGGGGTGGGGGTCATACCTGCGGGCTTGTGGACTGAATTAAGTGAGTAAATGAATGAAAAGCAATGACTAGCAATGGTGTTAACTGTATTGGCCCATTCCAGAAATGCGCCAAATACTCCACTACTTCACGCCAACAATCTGTACCCTGGGGCATACCCAGATAACATGGTATGAATCAGTACCTGATGATTGGCACTTGGTACATGCTACCAATCTGTCCGGAATGGCAGGAGATGTAGGAATATTAAAGCCATAATAGACCAAGTGCATTAGCTTGAAATGTGTTTCTTGCCATTTTTCACTATGTGTTTGTGAACCTGGGTTCACCCCTTTAAAATCCGCAGACCTACTTTTGGTATTTTTAACATTTTTCATAGTATTTTTCAAATAGTTCAGACTCATGTAAAATGGCCTACCCTTGCGGTTCACCATGGCATGAACAGTTTACTCTAGTTGCCTGCTGGAAGCTCCACATGCTGCCACAGAGGTAGGTATTTGGAGATCTGGAATGAACACCAGAAGCATTTACGAAGTTCCCTCCACACACCCACCATGTTCCCAATTATGAGGGTCTGTTTCAATCTTGAAGGTAAGGCCTCTAAGGTGATATGGAGCAAACTACAGTAACTAGATCATATGTGTCTGTGAAGGCTTTCTCCAGGTCATAACTGAAGTAGTAACTAGTGTAATGTATCCAATCTAGAATATGTCTACCCAAGCAAGCAAGGTTGTAGGCACGCACATGAGGGACATTTATTCCCCCCTGCTTTCTAGTTAACATCAGCTTTGCCAAAGCTGCAAGAGGTGGTTTGCCCATCCATAGTAATGTAGTAAACGGTGAATGTAGTCTATTTATGTATGCATGCCTCATTAAAATAGAAATGGTTTGTAAAGGGTAGGGTAGCTTTGAGAAACTCATTTTTATGAGGGGGGCCCTACCTATTAAAATTATAGACAAATGTTCCCATCGGTTAAGCTCTTGTTCTATTTTGGTTATCAATGGAGGGATGTTTAGTTTGTCTGCCGTTCTGCCAATCTTGATGCCTTATATTTCATATAAGAAGAGACAATTTTGATACCTGTTGCTGAGATAATATCCAAGGTATTGGGGTAAAATCTACTGAGGTTAGAGGGATTGACTTTGAAGCCAGACAATTCCCAAAATAATTTGATATATTTGAGGATTATAGGAACTGAAGAGCAGGCTGGGACATAAAGAGCAATACCTCATCTGCGAATAAAGCTGTTTTGATCCTATGAGATCCTACCTATCCCTCAAACATAGACCTATTCTCTAGTCTTCTTGCAAGAGGTTCAATTGCAAGTTAAATGCAAAGGCCTCGTCCCTTTCTGTAGAATATACATTGCTTGTTTTTGCTGATGCACACTAAGTCTATGAACTGATTAATTATTAATGTGTGAATCTGAAGCACATGGTGATTACACTGACTCTGTACTGTCCCTGCACTGTTCCTGCAGCCTCCATATGCTCTACCTACAGTTTATATAAACTCTCCCTACAATCTCCCTACACTGTCTCTGCACTGTTCCTGCATTGCCCCTACCCAACATTCTACAATTAAAAGCTTTGTTAACCACTGTCCCTAGCGCTTGGCATGTCTGCCCCTATGCTCAGCTCACAGTAAAATGGCAGGGACCGGGCGGGATGAGGCTTTTATAAGGCTGTGACATCACAGGGGATGGCTATGTACTGTTTGGCTGGCTGCACTGCATTATAGGTCAATTTATGTTCCTGGTCTTCTTACTTTCACTTTGAAACACATGTAGCAGCCATTTTAAGAAAAAAATATATTTGTTACAATGAAGAGTTAGGAAATTTTGATTTGTGGCCAATCAAATTTTTCCTGAAATTCGGATCAAATTCACTTAGTTTCACTTTAATTCACTCAATATTAGTTATTAGATACCACTAAGGGAGACAGCACACATCCACCATGGAAATTTCAACGCTTCTATGCTGCCCTCTCTGATATTACAGGGAATTTCCCACTCCCTGTATCTGATCTAATGATCACCACCTCCTCTTTCTTATCTTTCCACTATCTTTGAAAGAAATTTACTTACATTGACAGCCACAGTTCCGAAAATGGAAGCAAAGTTTTATCATTCAGCCCATCTGGAAAAAAACCTGGACCCAATGGTCTACCAATTAAATATTATTTAAAGTTTAAACTGCTCCTCCTCTGTCATTTCACAAAACTTTGTAATTCATTAATAGATGGTAAGTATTTGCCTAAAGAATCCCTGGAAGTTCACATTACAATTTTACATAAAGTGGAAGAAGACAGATTGTGCAAGCTAACACCAAATTTTATACTTAATGCTGATGTCAAATGGTGGGCCATCAGCTGTATGGGTTCTTACCTAAGATAATTAGTCCCCTGAGCAAGATAGCTGTCACGCGAGGTCGGCGTCGCGCTCCCTCTGCACGACATCGCCGGACCTCTCCGCCCCCCTAGAGACGAGCAATAGGGAATTGAAGTGCTGGTCTTGTCAGCCAGCACTTCATGAGTTAATTCTCTGTTTGGGTTTAGCCATGTGGTGCTGATCACACCACATGGCTACTTTACATATTGTTTGGACAGCTTGCTCCGCCTCAGGTCATGTGATGCTGGCCACATCACATGATCCTGGGCGGGCTATTTAAAGATGGCAACTGCCTCACTCAGATGCCTGTGATTTGCTTACACCATTGATCAGTGCTTGTGCGTTCTCAGTTATTGGATTGTTTACTTGGATTTGGATTTCGGACTTTGGACTTTTGACTTCTCTCTGCTTGACCCCTCGGTATTTACGTGACCTCCTGTGTTTGACCCGGCTAGCTGACCATTCTATATTGTGTTTTGTTACGTCTGTGTTTTGTCTGTCCCTGTGTACCCTCTCCCTTCCTGCGCACTTATACAGTGTAGGGACCGCCTTCGTGGTTGTCCGCGGCTACCTAGGGCCGTTTGAGGCAAGTAGGCAGGGAGAGAAGGAGGGGTTAGCTCAGGGCACACTACCCTTGTCTACCCCCTCGTGACAGAATCACAGGCCAAACTTATGGATCAGTTGCGGGCCCTCACGGAGCAGGTCCAGGGTATGGCTCAAGCTCTGCAGGGCCTGGCTGATAGGCTCCAACATCAGGAGCAGCTACTATCCTCCTCAGTAGTGGCCCCTTCCACTTCCAATCCTAGTGTGGAACCTCATATTAAGCTGCCGGATCGGTTTTCTGGAGATCGAAAATTTTTTAATTCCTTTAAGGAGAGTGTCAAGCTCTATTTTGATCTACGTCCTCATTCCTCGGGCACCGAGCAGCAGCGGGTCAAAATAATTATTTCTCTGCTGCAGGGTGATCCGCAGGAGTGGGCATTTGCGTTACCCCCAGACTCCCCTAGCCGTCAGACGGTGGACGCCTTTTTCAGGGCTCTTGGGTTACTGTATGAGGAGCCTGACTTGACGGCTGTTGCTGAAGCCCAGCTCAGGGACATTCGGCAGGGTAACCGTCCTGTGGAGGATTATTGTGCGGAGTTTAGGAGGTGGTGTGTTTCTTCTGGTTGGAATGACCCGGCTTTAAGAAGCCAGTTTAGGGCAGGGCTTTCTGACCAACTGAAGGACCTTCTCGTGGGCTATCCTACTCCTGACTCTTTAGAAGCGACCATGACCCTAGCAGTCAGGTTGGACCGTCGGGTGAGAGAGAGACGGAAGGAACGGTCAAGCACTCCTCCTGTGGCCATCCTGCCTGAGAATCCTATGCCAGGTCCATCTTCCACCAGGGTTCCGGAGGAGCCCATGCAGTTAGTAGGAACCTTAAGGGAACAGAGACGTCTGAAGGGAGCCTGCTTTTACTGCGGTGAGATGAACCATTGGCTCCAGCAGTGTCCCAAGCTTCCGCCCTCTAGGAGATCCCCAGCGGGGAGTAAGGTAACTCCAGCGGTGGTAAGGAGAAAAATTTTACTACCTATCTCTGTTACCTATGATCAACTTAAGGGGGTTGATCAAGCATTTGTTGATTGTGGTTCCGCTGCTAATTTTATTAATTTCGATTTTGTACAATCAGTGGGTATACCGATAGTCCCTCTAAGGGAGATTATTCAAATTGTGGCCCTCGACTCCACCCCATTGCGCAATGGGAGAGTGGAGTTTTGTACTCCTGACGTCACCCTAACTGTGGGAATCTCCCATTCTGAGACTTGTTCCTTTCTGGTTTTAAAGGATTTACCTGCTGACCTCGTGTTAGGGCTGCCATGGTTACAGGTTCACAACCCTGTGATCAACTGGCCAGCTGGTGAATTAGAAAAATGGGGACATGATTGTGTCAATTGTTGCAAATCTGTACTGCAGCTAGGAGGTACCGCGGAGTCTCTCGTCCTACCCGAATTTATCAGAGAATTTTCGGATGTCTTCTCCATGTCGGAGACTGATTTCCTTCCTCCTCACCGGCAGTACGATTGTGCCATTGACATAATGGAGGGATCCAAGTATCCCAAGGGCCGCATTTATAATCTCTCCACTCCTGAGCGACAATGTATGAGGGATTATCTTAAGGAGAGCCTGGCCAAGGGTCACATTCGGCCTTCAGTCTCTCCAATGGGGGCAGGTTTCTTCTTTGTTGGCAAGAAGGATGGAGGATTGAGGCCCTGTATTGATTACCGGGAACTAAACAAGATCACGGTTAAGAACAGGTACCCGCTGCCCCTTATCCCTGATTTACTGAATCAGGTTCAGGGTGCCTGCTGGTTCTCTAAATTAGATTTGAAGGGGGCATACAACCTGATCAGAGTCAGAGAGGGAGACGAATGGAAGACGGCATTCAACACCCCTGAAGGTCATTATGAGTACTTAGTAATGCCCTTTGGGTTGAGTAATGCACCCGCCGTCTTCCAAAATTTGTTAATGATATTTTCAGAGCATTTATTGGGAGATTTATGATTGTTTATATTGACGATATTCTTATTTTCTCTGCTGATTGGGAATCCCACGTCTCCCACACCAGACAGGTACTGAAGGTTTTGCGTGAAAATAAGCTTTTTGTCAAAGGGGAGAAATGTATCTTCGGTGTTCAGGAGGTGGCCTTTTTAGGATACATTTTGACCCCTTTCTCGTTCAAAATGGATCCTGTCAAGGTGCAGGCCATCCTTGATTGGGTGCGACCGTCCTCCCTGAAGGCGCTCCAACGATTTTTGGGATTTGCGAACTTTTATCGCAAATTTATTAAAAATTTTTCGTTGGTGGTCAAGCCAATTACTGATCTTACCCGCAAGGGAGCCGATCTGGGTAATTGGCCTCCTGCAGCTATTGAGTCCTTTGAAAGGTTAAAGTGGTGTTTTACTAATGCTCCTGTGCTAATCCAGCCGGATCAGAGTAGGCCTTTTGTGGTTGAGGTGGACGCATCAGAAGACGGTGTGGGGGCTGTACTGTCCCAGGGATCTTCCACCTTAACTAATCTTAAGCCATGCGCCTTCTTTTCCCGCAAGTTCTCGCCTGCTGAGAGGAACTATGATATCGGTAATAGGGAGTTATTGGCAATTAAGTGGGCATTTGAGGAATGGCGTCATTTTTTAGAAGGGGCATTACACCGTGTCACGGTCCTCACGGATCATAAGAATTTATTGTTTCTGGAGTCCGCTAAACGTTTGAACCCTAGGCAGGCGAGGTGGGCTTTGTTCTTCACCCGGTTTGATTTTTCTGTTACCTTCAGACCCGGAAGCAAGAACGTTAAAGCGGACGCCTTATCCCGAAGTTTCCAGGCGTATCAACCTCCTGACGCCCCTCCGGAACCCATCCTTCCAGCTGAGATCTTTGTGGCCGCCACCGCACCTGACCTCGCTTCTGAGATCTCGGCAGGACAGCATCTCGCTCCTACTGGTACCCCCCAATGACAAATTATTTGTGCCGGCTCATTTGCGTTTACGACTGCTGGGTGAGTGTCATAATTCTGTTTTATGTGGGCACCCTGGTATCCATGCCACTAAGGAGTTGATTTCGAGGCAGTATTGGTGGCCATCGATTTCCAGGGATATTCAAGCTTTTGTAACTGCGTGTAACACTTGTGCCAGGTCCAAGAATTCTAAGAGACGACCTATGGGTGAGTTACATCCCTTACCCATACCTAGTAGACCTTGGTCACATTTGTCCATGGACTTTATCACGGATTTGCCATGCTCGGAGGGTAAGACTGTGATTTTTGTGGTAGTTGACAGGTTCAGTAAAATGTGTCATTTTATTCCTTTGTGTAAATTACCCTCTGCTAAGGTCTTGACATCTATATTCATGGATAATATTGTTAAACTGCATGGTGTTCCTGAGAATATCGTTTCTGATAGAGGGGTACAGTTTGTGTCTAGGTTCTGGAGGGCGTTCTGTAATAAGATTAACATTTCTTTGTCCTTTTCATCAGCCTTTCATCCAGAAACTAATGGTCAGACTGAACGTCTCAATCAATCTGTTGAACAATATCTTAGATGTTATGTGGCAGACAACCAACATGTGTGGGTCAGATTCCTGTCTCTGGCTGAGTTTGCCATTAATAACCGTGTCAATTCGTCCTCTGGAGTGTCGCCGTTCTTTTGTAACATGGGTTTCCATCCACGTTTTGGCTCCTTTTTCCCATCTACATCGGTTGTCCCAGAGGTTAATGATTTCTCCCAGGAACTGTGCACAGTTTGGGCACAGGTTCAATCGAACCTGGAAAAGGCCCAAGAGGTTCAAAGGGTTAAAGCTGATAGAAAGAGGTCTAAGGCTGTGAATTTTATGGTTGGGGATAAGGTGTGGTTATCCACTAAGAATCTTAATATGAAGGTTCCATCTTACAAGTTTGCACCGCGTTATATTGGTCCTTACAGGATCACCAAGGTGATCAATCCGGTTTCGTTTGAGTTATGCTTGCCCGACTCCCTTCGTGTCCATAATGTGTTTCATGTGTCCTTGCTTAAACCTTACGTTGCTCCTGCTGGTCCTGAGGAACAGCCTCCACCTCCGGTTGAGGTAGCGGGACGGGTAGAACACGAGATTGCCAGAATCTTGGATGTGAGGAAGGTCCGTAATTCCTTCCAGTACCTCGTACACTGGAGGGGATTTGGACCGGAGGACAGATCTTGGGTGCCGTTGACTAGGATGCATGCCGACTCTCTCATTCGGAGTTTCCATCTGCAGCATCCCGATAAGCCTGCTCCCGCTGGTAAGGGTCCGGTGGCCCCTCGTGAAGGGGGGGGTACTGTCACGCGAGGTCGGCGTCGCGCTCCCTCTGCACGACATCGCCGGACCTCTCCGCCCCCCTAGAGACGAGCAATAGGGAATTGAAGTGCTGGTCTTGTTAGCCAGCACTTCATGAGTTAATTCTCTGTTTGGGCTTAGCCATGTGGTGCTGATCACACCACATGGCTACTTTACATATTGTTTGGACAGCTTGCTCCGCCTCAGGTCATGTGATGCTGGCCACATCACATGATCCTGGGCGGGCTATTTAAAGATGGCAACTGCCTCACTCAGATGCCTGTGATTTGCTTACACCATTGATCAGTGCTTGTGCGTTCTCAGTTATTGGATTGTTTACTTGGATTTGGATTTCGGACTTTGGACTTTTGACTTCTCTCTGCTTGACCCCTCGGTATTTACGTGACCTCCTGTGTTTGACTCGGCTAGCTGACCATTCTATATTGTGTTTTGTTACGTCTGTGTTTTGTCTGTCCCTGTGTACCCTCTCCCTTCCTACGCACTTATACAGTGTAGGGACCGCCTTCGTGGTTGTCCGCGGCTACCTAGGGCCGTTTGAGGCAAGTAGGCAGGGAGAGAAGGAGGGGTTAGCTCAGGGCACACTACCCTTGTCTACCCCCTCGTGACAATAGCTTTTTGAATGGACACCAAGGTAATGACAAAAGAACATGTCTCATTCGCATTATACAATATGCACGTTCCTCTAAGATAGCACTGACATTACTAAGCACAGATGCTGAAAAGGCTTTAGACAGGGTCAGCTGGCAATACATGTTGGCAGACCTGTCAGCCTTTGGTTTCCCTCCACCTTTTATTACAGCCATTTTTCTTTATATAGTTTCTCCTTAACTATATTTAAACGTAATGGCATTCTATTCCCTCCCTATTTATTATTGTAATGGAAACACTTCTGCAGAATATCAGATAAGACCTCATCATAAAAGGAATAACTGACAACAGTATTTGAGGATGAACTTATTTTCATCACCAATCACTTAGATGTGTTTTCCCGTTTACTGTCCATTTTTCATAAAATCAGTCTTGCCTTTAATTTCAAAATAAATATCAGTAAATCAAAATATCTCATGCCCCTCCGAATTACTAAGATCTCTGAATCTCTGAGTATTCTCCATTTTCCTGGCCTGAAAACCATAGTTAGGTATTTTGGAGTCCTTATTTCAGCACATACGAGCAAACTTCTAACAATCTAACGTCATCTCAAAAAGATCAAAATACAACAACAAAAAACTTTTAAGATCCCATTTCTATCTTGGATAGACAGGAAAAACTTCTTAAAAACATATATAATCCTTAAAATAATTGTTATGGATGTGAAGACTGAAAGACATGAAGCCATTACAAGATGGAGTCGGCTCTGGGACCACTCCTTCTGTTATCTATAGTTTACATTCTCTAGCTAGACTAGATGCGCAGAAGTGAAACTTTATTTTGTATTACTAACCAATAAAATTTTGTATAACCCTCAGGAGAGGAATGCCCCTCCCTGGGGTATGTAAACTGTGTACCTTCCTCTAATAAACAAAAGCTACTTTGACCTTACAAGGTGTCAGTGTTGTTTCTTCCATGCATGTTAATATCCTAGGATTACTTTAATTTGGAGCAGAGAAACAAACCGTAAGGCTCCCCTTGAGAGCCATCCTTATCAGCTGGCGTCCCTGGGTGGGCTCGAGGGAATGTAGCTTCAGCAGCTGAAGGATCGGACTACCAGAGTGCGGTGCACCGTCGCTTGAGAGAGGGGACTGCAGCCCCAAAGAGAAGGTAAGAAAATTGGTTATCTTACCTACCTCTTGTCGAGGCTTCACTGCATTATGGTAGTCATTTCTGCTGGATAGAAGTTACCAGTTAATTCAGCAGCTTCAGCTGAAGTTGAAACCTTGAGCTCCAAGAACTTGAAAGAAGGGTTTGTTTTTACTGTGCTTGTGTCTGTGTTACTGAAAGGGGAGGGGAAGGCAGAGTGAAAAAGCTGATCAAGGATCGGATGGGAGGATCGCATAATTCCTGTACTGGCTTCTCGAGAGAGAGCCTGAGACAGAAGGGGCAATCCGCTAATAGAGAGGTTGTGTAATTCCTGTACTGGCTGTCCTAAGTGGCCAGGGACAGATGCGGTAGAACCTTAAAGCTAGTAGACCAAACGTGGAGAACTAGCCAGTGTATAGTCCGTGCAGTCAGAAAACTGAGTCTGATTGAGACTAACCCCTCCCCTGTCAGGCGTACTGTTTGTCTGTGTATTGTCTGATCAGCTTCGTACTGGAAGTTTGAGATTGAGACATGGGTGGTAACACAGTGTCGATGTTACCTGGAGAACGGACGGCCTCGCAAGTGATGGCCCAAGAGAAATAAGTTTAAAGACTTGTGTGTGTTAATGTATGGGACATTTTTCTTTATGTCTGTCTGTTTTACGTTGAATGTCAGGTCTGTTACTTGTTATGTCTGTGTGGACCAGAAATCTGACCTTGTGTGTTGCCAGAGAACCGACTGGTAGAGGAAGGTCACATAGCCAAGTTTACTGTGAGCGAAATCTGCTCTACCAATGTGATGATGAGGCCAAATTAAGGGTTAAGTTGAGAATGAAAGAAATCAACACAGGGAGGTGTTTGCTGTGGCTTTGGGCCAGGGAGGAGTAAGGTTATTACAAAGTTTTTCACAGGTGTGAGCACAGGATTTCAGCCTTGAATTTAGAACATTCTATCCTAGATATTATGAAAAACAATGCGAGCATCAGCGGAAAATGATTGAGTATAAGAAATTAGTCTGGACAGAAATGTATGATGAAAAGACAAATGATTATCTTTACATGCCGCCAACACAGCCCCTAAGATGGCGCAGGAGGACCATGCCGCGCTCCAGCAGACACATCCCCCGCCATATCACTAGCCCCCTCAGTCTCCCTCTCCAGAGGGGTGGACCTGTGAAGTATTTCAGTGCCAAAACCAGGCCTGCGGCTCACCTCTCTGTATCCGTTTATCACACAAGATGGCACGTCCTACGTCCCAATTTCCACTCTGGCAGCCATTTTAACTGAGGGAACTTGCCTCCCTGGTGGCCATCTTAACTGAGGTAACTTCAGTCCCTGCCCAGCGGCCATCTTAGTTACTGGTATTCTCCCTAACATGGCTACAAGTAGGAAACAATGCACATAGATCTAAGTAGCACCACAAAGAGTACTGAACTTAGTAAATGAAGGACACACATATACCTAATTAGTTATTATTGTTTAATCAGATAAAATGCCTTAACTTCTATGTTTTTCCTTTTGCTAGGATTAAGTCAGCACCTGGAGACAACTTCATCTCAATTCATAACAGTTTGTTGCGATGGTACTGGTGTTTAGAACTCCAGGTCAAGGGGAACCAGGTGAAGATGTTAGGTTAGGTCCTGCATTCGATACAATGTCAAGTGAAGTACTTGGTCCTGGGTGTCCTGCCCATGCTAGAATCACAAAAGGAGGGGATCGTGATGGAAATGGTCTCACCTGTGGTAAACTGTAGCTTGAGATAAGATGCCACAGAAGTAGTTATGAAAGCTGTGGACATGCCCCGATGGTAAACTGAATCCAGAGTAGTGAGAAAAAGCATGTAGGAAAAATAAAGAGTGGCTGAAAGAGAACAGGCAGTAAGGATGACACAAAGACCAAGACTGGGAAACAGGCAATCCAGTATGTGCCTTCAAACATTTTATAGCAGATTAAAGTCCTGATCCAACGATATCCTTGGGTGATATAAGAAGTAGTCCCATTTTTATTGATAGTGGAGCAGCCAAGACAGTTATGCACAGCAAACATGTCCTCCCCTGACTTAATCTCCACGGACACCTGTCCTTGCGGAGGAGTGGATGGGAAAGTAGTACACTCCCCTTTTAAAAGAACCCATCCGTGTTAGATTTGCCCTTAACCAAGAAGTGCTTGCCTTGTTGCTGGTCAGTAATACCTTGTATGTGTGTGCCAGCATCTCATACCAGGAGGATGGCACTGTGAAACTAACAGATGTCCTCAATGACCAGGAACTTTGTTTGTTAGCCGTTAGTGATAAAACTCCCTGGTCTTTGTTTGTGTCAGTACTCCCAGAAGATGAGAAAGAAGCCCTGCTTCCAGTATCACTTGAGTATGGCACAGTCAGATGCCATATCTCAAACAGTCCGAGACTTTGTGAAAAAGGGGGGTTATCAAGGAGATTGTATCCCCTTCTAACACTCTTTTGTACCCTATTCAGCCCAACTTGACCTTGTGGCCAGAGGTGCCCCTTTCTACATCAAAGCTGTACCAGTTGTACAAACCATGATTGATAAAAGCTCTGAGATACTCCTGAATCACAAAGTAACAGTGCCTGCTCCTCATGATATTACATCTATCCTTCTGCAAGTATAACCCAAAAGTCTTTTTTGCTGCCCGCCACTTAAGAATGCAGTGTGCCATTTTGTTGCCTAACAGTATTACTGTCCAAAGGATTACACTATGAATGCAGCCACACTGTTGCCTCTGGAGCAAGGGGGGAGGGAAGAGTTAGGGCACTTAAACAACTTTTCTTCCAGATCTAGAGGAAGAGGTTCATGACTGTTTGCAGATGATGTTTCCAGAGACAACGGGATTTTGACCATGTGGTAAATGAGCCATTAGATAATCCAGATCATGTGCTCTTTGTGGATGGATTGAGGTATGGCCAGGATGGCAGGTACTACACAGGTTGGGCAGTGGTGACTAAACATGACACTCTAAAATGTAGAGTCCTTACCACCACATGTCTGCCCAAGAAGTGGAGCCAGAGACTCTAGAGATGGTTTGCAGATATGCAGAGGGAAAAACAGTCAACATTTACACTGATTTCAGGTATGCCTTTGGGATAGACCATGACCATGGGCCCATTTGGAAAGTCAAAGATGTCTGATGGAAGCCCTCATGTTGCCAACTTGAGTGGCAGTGATAAAACAAAGGAAAAGGGAAAAGCCAAAGCAGATCAGGCGGTAAAAATGGCTGTCAAATTGCCTAGATAGACCCCTGCCTTAGTGGCCACAGCTCAGGTCCCTGAAATAACTCCTCCTGTCTCCCTGAAATTTCTTAAGACCTTACAAAACTAGGTGGGGAAGGAGGAGAGGGACCAGTGGGTGTAGAAAGGAGTAAGGCCTAATACAGTTCCAAGGGAAACTCTGCCTTCCCAGGTCCCTCTAACCCACGATGGCATAGGCAACCCATGAAGTGACACACCAGTCAAAAACTGCTGTGTGATTTAGTACATAGCGAGGGAAATGCCCCAGGGTTCAGCACTGTAGCTGCCAGATATACTAAAGGATGTGTGATTTGTGCCCCGAACAACGTGGATAAAGTGGTTAAGGTACCCGAGAAACACACACTTCGCCCCTTGTATCCGTTTCAACACTTGCAGACTACATTCAACTACCCAAGGTGGGTGTGTATGAGTATGTATTGGTGTATGATTACTTGTTTTCAGGATGGCCAGAAGCATACCCGGTAGCTAAGGCCAAGGCCTGGATCACAGCAAAGAAGATTATGGCCGAAGTTGTATGCAGGTATGGGGTACCTGAGACTATTGAAAGTGACACAGGTGTTCATTTCACAGGAGAAGTGATACAAAGGATGATGAAGGTTTTTGGTGTAGAACTGGCCTACATGCTTCGTACCATCCACAAAGTAGTGGTAGGATAGGGAAAAGAGTAGGAAAAAACCTGAACGGGACACTAAAGTTAAAGATTCAAAGAGCCATGGATAGAGTGCCTGCTGTTAGCCCTCTTTTCAGTAAGGTATACCCCTATCCATAAGAAAGGCCTTAGTCCCTATGAGGTCCTTTTTGGGTCAGTCCCTAGGACAGGATTGTATTTCCCACAGCAGCTCCAGATGCAACATGGTTGTCTGACAGATTATCAGTTTGCACAAGCATGTGACTAAAACACATTCTGGAGTTTTTGCTTCACTTCCAGGTCCTGATAAGGTACCAGGAACCTACCCACTTGAGTGTGGAGACTTGAAAGGATGAGTTTTCTTGTTCCCCCTTGTGTGATTGCTGATCCTGACTCAAAGAATATGGATTCTAAATGAGATAGTAAAATAGGTTTTTAAGCCGTGAAAAAAGTTATGTTAAAGGAAGAATACATTTGTTTCAGTCCCATACTTCCAGCCCAGTGACCCATGGATAGTATTGTCCAAAGATTCTCAGTATTAATAGTTTTTATGCTCGCAAAAATCGAGAAGTTAAAGACTGAAATCCACCTCAACATCACCATTTATAAGGGGAACTACATGTGTTTTCGGGTAGAAGCAAAGGGGGAAAGGTCATGAGAAAGTTCCCTGAAGGATACTGTGGAGAGGTTATAAATATCCCTGGGGCTGATTATCAGAATTATCTTATGAATCAGTCTCAAGCTCTGAGGGACGTGGTGTGGTTGTGTGCTGACATGAAGTTGAGAGCAAGGATGGAAGGTATGTGGCATGGCCAGTGTGCCTTGGCTCTTATACACATGCCCTTCCGCATCTTTGACCCCCCCAGTTCGAGAACTGACTCTTGACTGTCTCCGGAACCCCCACAAACAGTCCTGGGAAGATCAGGTGACCCTCACCAGGAGAAAAACGGAGTCAAAGCCAGCTGAGAGTTTGGACACATGTATACATAGGTGCAATAGGAATCCCAAGGGGGGTCCCCAATGAGTTCAAAGCAAGGGATCAGGTGGCAGCGGGATTTGAGTCGCTTATTCCCACCATCACCATCAACAAAATGTGGATTGGATTAATTATATCTATTATAATCAGCAGAGATTTATGAACTACTCCAGAGATGCCCTAAAAGGGATTGTGGAACAGTTGGGTCCCACGAGTATCATGGCATTCCAGAATAGAATATCATTGGACATGATCTTGGCAGAGAAAGGTGGAGTATGTAAGATGATAGGAGATACCTGTTGTACTCTTATTCCAGATAACCCGGGACCAGATGGACAAGTAATTAATGCCCTGAAGGGACTCACATCTGAGGAGCTGAAAAGGAACTTGGGCATTAGTGATCCGTGGGATGCCTGGTTTGACTGGCTAAAAGATTGGAGAAAATCTCTGTCCCAGTTAGAGGTTGTTATCTTGATAATATTAATCATGCTTGCTCTAACTTTTTGTTGTATAATCCCTTGTGCCAGGAAACTGTTGACAAAGGCAATGGAGAATTTCCTCCCAGAGATGATGATTGAACCATCATGAAGCAGATTCATGTGCCATTGAATTACATCAGCCCTCCCTCAAGTGCAGTGCAATGAGGCGGGAATAAAGATTCCTTGGGGCTCTGTGTTTGAATGGTTGATAAACCTGACAACTAACCTCAAAGTAGATAGGTATAGCTTTAACACATATCCACATTATTCCTGGATTAAAATAGCTTAGTGTGTGTGGTCCCGTGTGCCCGGAAGATTGCTGACCCAGAGCTGAAGAAGGAGAAGACCACCAGATGGATGTCAGCGGAGCAGTCCCGTGCAGTTCCAGTGAAGCCCATGTTAAGGCCAGAGTTAGAATCTGACTTTCCTTTATGCAAGTCCATTAAGAGGGAGTCTATCTATTAGGGATGGATTGTCTCCTAAATGGTGAAGAGGACTAAATGGGGAAATCAGACTGCTTTATGTCAATGATAGTCCTGTCAGTGTGTAAACAAGCCAGCATAAAGGTGGCCATTCTGGCCAGCATGCCTGAGGAGCCATTTATTTTCGGCTCTGCGTCCCACTGAGACAATTGGGTGCCTTGGTCAGTGCAATCCTTATCATCTTGTAGAGAGGCTTGAGCATGTGCATGTCGAATTCCAACGAGTGGCTGAAGTGCTTGGACAGTCTCCTGGAATTTGTCAGCATCTCTTGCAAGCCAGTGTACTCATTTAGAAAGTGCTGCACCAGGAGGTGATGATTAGAGATGAGCAAATTTATTCGTCGATTCATTGATTCGTATCGAATCTTGGAAATTTTTACCTGCGAAGCGAATCAGAATATTAGGTGATTCGCTTCGGCTTTGTACGCATTCGCTACGTAGTTGTCCTATAAATTATACGCTATTGCTACATATAAGTTACTCTGTACCTTGTTGCCAGGGGCTGGCTGGCAAATTTTGGCCTGGGGAGCAAGCATACAGCACTGGCCCATGTGTAGCGGCCCACCCTTAACCTGTTTAACTCCGCCTACCATAAAGGCGGTATAGGTAAAAGGGCTTAAAATCGTTAAAAGGCAGCAGCTGGTTGTGTTTTTATGTTGGATCCCAGATACAGGACATGGCTGAGTCCGTAGCAACAGCCTGATCATTAGAGGGACCAGATTTACCAACTTCTGAGCTGAAGAGACTCCATTAACTATAATGGGGTCTGCTCAGGATGCTGCTCCTTTACCGGACAAAAAGGTTTTGCATGCAGAACTTTTCTGTCCGGTCTTTTTAACAGAATCTGTGACGCAAACGCAAATGTGAATGGATAATATTAGATGTATAGCATCAGATGTATGTTTAACACACAAATACAAAGCAAAACCAAGATCTCTACATACACACAGCACCAGAACCAAACCTAGAAGTCAAACACAGCACCAGAACCAAGTTCTCTACATAAATACAGCACCAGAACCAGGCCCATATCTCAAATACAGCAACAAAATCAACAAGAAATATAGCACCATAACAAAACCCATAAGTCAAATACGAACCAGAACCAGGTTATCTACATAAATACATCACCAGAACCAAGTTCTCTACATAAATACATGACAAGAACCAAGTTATCTACATAAATACAGCACCAGAACCAAGTACACTACATAAATAAAGCACCAGAACCAAGTTCACTACATAAATACATCACCAGAACCAAGTTCAATACATAAATACAGCACCAAATGTTAAAAGTTCAGTATAGATACCATCTGAGTAGTCAGCTCGGCTCTCGCCATATGACCTTGTACGGTGTGAAACTACAGCTCCCAGTACGGCCTGAACAAGTGTAAAGGGATGCTGGGAGTTGTTGTTGTGCAAAACAGCATGCTACCACCCATCATAAGCTGTAGGTCATCCAGGTGATTACAACACTCATCATACAGTCAGTAGCAGAATAACAATTTCTATTTAGCGACTTACAGGTGACGTCTCCTCCTGAGTTCTTCCCCATCTGGTTCAGACCACCAGATTGACTCCTCCCATCCACAATGCAGCTCTGCAGATTTTGCCGAGAAGATCTCTTCAGGTTCTCTCCTTACCAACACATTGGTGCCCTGCAGACTGACACAGACTCATCTCAGTGCCACATGCTGTGCTCTGAATATAACAGCAGCATTAGTGCTACACACAGGGCCCCCAATAGTAGTGCCACACACTCTGTACCCTCTGTATATAGTGCCACATACTCTGTGCCCTCTGTATATAGTGTCACATACTCTGTGCCCTCTGTATATAGTGCCACATACTCTGAACCCTATGTATATAGTGCCACATACTCTGAGCCCTATGTATATAGTGCCACATATTCTGAGCCCTATGTATATAGTGCCACATACTCTGAGCCCTATGTATATAGTGCCATATACACTGTGCCCTCTGTATACAGTGCCACATACTCTGAGCCCTATGTATATAGTGCCATATACACTGTGCCCTCTGTATACAGTGCCACATACTCTGAGCCCTATGTATATAGTGCCATATACACTGTGCCCTCTTTATACAGTGCCATATGCCCTCTGTGTATAGTGCCACATGCTCTGTGCCCTCTGTATATAGTGTCATATGCCCTGTGCCCTCTGTTTACAGTGCCACACACAGTGCCCCTAATGCTAGATCCACATGCTTGGTGCCCCTTATAAAAAGTGCCTCTTATATGTGCCCCCTTTATGTATTGTGCCTCTTACAGATGTGTCCACACTTAACTGATCACTTATCTCAACATGTCCTGAGATGTGTGTCACGAACTGACGTTATATCTAAATTGGATAAATTTCAATGCAACGTTCAGACACCAGGTGGCGCATTGTGTTACTAGCTATACAGTGTTCAGACACCAGGTGGCGTTCGTACGGAACTTTGCGAGTTCGGGTACCCGGACCCACACCTGGACTTTTTCACTAAAGTTCGTGTTTGGGTGATTTTATTATTTCCTGTTATAACATGGTTATAAAGAAGAAAGAAGATACCGGCTGCACGATCAAGTAGATGAGGTGAGTTATTTTTTAATTATTTTTTTAACCCCTGAATGGCCATTTTATTTAGCATTCTGTCTTAAGAATGCTATTATTTTCAGTTATAATAATGTTATAATGGAAAATAATAAAGTGAAGTTCGGGTCCCCATTGACTTAAATGGGGTCAGGGTTCGAAGTGAAGTTCGGGTCAACTTTGACCTGAAGTTTGGCCGAACCTGATGAACCCGAGCTTCCATGGGTTCACTCATCCCTAACCTGAACTTACCTACAAATGTGAAATTTTGCAGGTTTCACATTCTGTCTTTGTCTTACATTTAACATATATAAAAAATATATTGTATACATTAAACAAATCCCTCCGATTGATGCCCTTTTTTTACTGTGCAATGATTACCATATATTTTGACCTGTGCCATTGTTCACTACAATTCTATATGCCATACACTTAGATACACTTGTTGTCAGTATATAGTAATAATCTAGTATTATATTTACTATATCTCTTAATAATATAAAAATGAGTTTCTGTCTGTCTGTCTGTCTGTTCTCTATACACGACCAAACTACTAGACCGATTTTCACCAAATTCGGCACACAGGTACATCAGGTGTCCGGGAAGGTTTTAGACCAGGTCTCATCTCTCTAGGACATACCGTTCCTGAGATATTCCCAAAATATGATCTCCATTAGCCAACATTACAACTGGGAACTTTGGTTTTAAACTCCAACTGCCATTCTCTGCAAAGGCACACACAGGGAGGGCAGGTTTCCATAACAACCAGGTAATTATCAGCAGCTGAGGATCTCATCCATTTTTATTCACTGACCCTGTTAAAGGTATTCCGGTTACCATAAATATAACTTATGTTTTTTTCTATTACTACAGTTCAGTAGTAATAAAAGATGTTTTCCTCCACTGCTGCCTATTGCGTGGGCTCATAAATAAGCATGGTATTGACCTTTAATTCAGGCCACCCTAAAAGAAGTACTTAAAACCTCCGCCCCAGGTCTCACTAAGCCACACTCCCAACTCTGTCAGGCCACACCCCCTTTCACTCCGCAGCCAACAGAGATTGAAAAAATAAAGGTAAAAATCAACTTCTGTCAGCTGCAGGGATGGGTGGGAGGTTGACTTTCTTTCTGCAACAACACACACAAACATTAAATAAAATAGATTAAATACACCCATGCGAAGCGTCTTGCTAATCCACGCCCCGACTCTGTCAGGTCACGCCCCCTCCCACTCCGTAGCCAATGGGAATTGAAAAAATGAAGGTAAAAATAAACTTCTGTTTGCTGCAGGGGTGGGAGGGTGAATTTCTCTCTGCAACGACACACAAAAATTTTAGATGAAATAGACTAATTATAGACTACAACCGTTCGAAGCCTTTTGCTAAGCCACGCCCCGTCTCTGTCAGGCCACGCCCCCTCTCACTCCGTAGCCAATCTGCAACGACACACAGAAACATTAAATGAAATAGATTAAATGCACCTATGCGAAGTGCTTTGCTAAGCCACGCCCCGACTCTGTAAGGCCACGCCCCTCCCACTCCGCAGCCAACAGGGATTGAAAAAATAAAGGTAAAAATCAACTTTCTGTCAGCTGCAGGAATGGTGGGAGGTTGACTTTCTTTCTGCAACGACACACAGAAACATTAAATGAAATAGATTAAATACACCCCATGTGAAGCGTCTTGCTAATCCACGCCCCCCGACTCTGTCAGGTTACGCCCCCTCCCACTCCGCAGCCAACGGGGATTGAAAAAATAAAGGTAAAAATAAACTTCTGTTTGCTGCAGGGGTGGGAGGGTGAATTTCTCTCTGCAACGACACACAAAAATTTTAGATAAAATAGACTAATTATAGACTACAACTGTTCGAATCGTCTTGCTAAGCCACGCCCCCAACTGTGTCAGACCACGCCCCCTCCCACTCTGCAGCCATTCTGCAACGACACACAGAGCCATTAAATGAAATAGATTAAATCACCTATGCAAAGCGCTTTGCTAAGCCACACCCCCAACTCTGTCAGGTCATGCCCCCTCCCACTCCGCAGCCAACAGGGATTGAAAGAATGAAGGGAAAAATAAACTTCTGTCAGCTGTAGGGGTGGGAGGGTGAATTTCTCTCTGCAATGACGCACAAAATTTTAGATGAAATAGACTAATTTAAGACTACAACCGTTTGAAGCATCTTGATAATCCACACCCCCAACTCTGCCAGGCCACGCCCCCTCCCACTTCGCAGGCAGCGGGGATTGAAAAAATCAGCTGCAAGGGTGGGAGGGTGAATTTCTCTCTGCAACGACACACAAAAATCGTAGATGAAATTGACTAATTTTAGACTACGACCATTCAGTACTAATAAAAGATGTTTTTTTCCACTGCTACCCATTGCGGGTCCCCATAAATTACCATTTCATCGACCTGTAATTCATGCCACTCTGACCCCCGCCCCAGATCTCGCAAAACCACGCTCCGACTCT
The DNA here is from genome assembly GCA_900303285.1 of Rhinella marina. NCBI lineage: Eukaryota > Metazoa > Chordata > Amphibia > Anura > Bufonidae > Rhinella > Rhinella marina. The sequence continues at coordinate 1,894 of ONZH01018530.1, read as the reverse complement.
GTCAGGCCACGCCCCCTCCCACTCCGCAGCCAACGGGGATTGAAAAAATGAAGGTAAAAATCAACTTCTGTCAGCTGCAGGGGTGGGAGGGAAGTTGGATTTCTTTCTGCAACAACATACAGAAACATTAAATGAAATAGATTAAATATACCCGTGCAAAGCAATGTTTTCTTCCACTGTTACCCATGGCGTGTCCTCATAAATTACCATGGCATCGACCTGTAATTCTGGCCACCATCAAAAGAAGGACTTAAAACCCCGCCCCAGGTCTTGCAACGTCACGCCCCCGACTCAGTCAGGCCATGACCCCTCCCGCTCCGCAGCCAGTGGAGATTGAACAATTGAAGGTAAAAATCAACATCTGTCAGCTGCAGGGATGGGAGGGAGGATGACTTTCTCTCTTCTACGACACACAGAAACATTAAATGAAATAGATTAAATATACCCGCGCAAAGCAATGTTTTCTTCCACTGCTACCCATTGTGTTTCCTCAAATTACCATGGCATTAACCTATAATTCAGGCCACCCTGAAATGAAGGACTTAACCCCCCCCATTAAACCACACCCCCTCCCACTCCGCAGCCAATAGGGATTGAAAAATGAAGGTAAAAATCAATTTCTGTCAGCTTTCATTGACTTTCTCTCTGCAACGACACACAGAAACATTAAATAAATAGATGAAATATACCCAGGCGAAGCCGGGTCTTTCTGCTACTTTAAAATAACACACACCAACCACAGTTTTATGCAGAGATTATTATATACTTTTAACAGTCACATTACATGTTACAAATGTACATAATACAATTCAGGGTGTCAGTATATAACACAATGTTTTGCATGATATTTTTATATGACATTTAAAATATTTATTGATTGCATGTTAAACTATGTATCTAATACAGCTATATGTGATACTGTCCTCTTGGCTGTGTACCTAATCCTAACATGTATGATACTGAAGCTATCTATCTAATCCTATCATATGCGATACTGCCCTGTGAGCTGTGTATCTAATCCTACCAAGTGTGATACTGTCTGCTGAGCTGTGTATCTAATTCTATCATGTGAGATACTATATGCTGAGCTGTGTATATAACCCTATCCTGTGTGATACTGTCTGAAGAGCTATGTATCTAATTCTATCCTGTATGATGCTGTCTACTGTGTATCTAACTAATAGTGCCATGTGTGATAATGTTTGCTGAGCTGCTGCATCTAATCCTGTTACCTAGTGGAAAGAGCAGGGTCCTCCCAGCAGCACAGAGGATTTCAGGAGAGGAGTGTGCTGATCTTGTAGAGGCCACAGGCTGAGAGTTACATAGTGGAAGGAACAGGGTCCTCCCAGCAGCACAGAGGATTTCAGGATAGGAGTGTGCTGATCTTGTGGAGGCCACAGACTGAGAATTAGATAGTGGAAGGAGCAGGGTCCCAGCAGCACAGAAGATTTCAGGAGAGGAGTGTGCTGATCTTATGGAGGTAACAGGCTGAAAGTTAGGGCTCATGCACATGGCCGTTGCCCATCCGTGGCCGCCTTGCGGCCCGCATACGGAACTTGAATGGGTCCGCAATACCAGAGATGCAGTGGGGAACAGAGGCACGTTTCGGAAGGCTATGGAAGCACTACAGAGTGCTTCAGTGGTGTTTCTGTCTGTTCCTCTGCACCACAAAAAAAAAATAGAACATGTTTAATTTTTTTGATGTGCGGTTGGATCACGGACCCATTCAAGTTGAAAGGGTCCCTAATGCATGGAACGGTCTCACAACTGCCGTGTTCATGAGTCCTTACATAGTGGAAGGACCAGGATCCTCCCAGCAGCACAGAGGATTTCTGGAGAGGAGTGCACTGATCTTGCAGAGATCACATGATGAGAGTTACATACTGTACTTAGT
>ONZH01018529.1:0-12813 GCA_900303285.1 Rhinella marina | reverse complement strand
GGGCAATTTTTTTTTATTATTGCATTGTACTCATTTTGAACTAAAAATATTTTTTTTTTCAATTGGTCTTTATTAAAAAAATGGAGCCCTTTTTTTTGTACAGAGCTGAGATGGAAAGTGAAAGTACCAGTCACACAGTTAGAAAAACAGTTAACCCTTTGTGACAGAACTGCTCAATATTTTAATAAAGGCCAATTGAAAATATGTTTTTAGCCAAAAATGAGTAAAATGCAATCATAAACAAAAAATGCCTCAGACGTTGTACATAGCCTTTAACTGTTTGAGCCCCAAGAAACATACTTACCTCCAGTGCAACCGCTCACTGACCAGCAGAGAGGTATTATCTCTACCAAATAACAATGGCAGTCTCTCACTGGTGTGAGTGTCAGTAATAGGGATGTCATAGTAACTGGCTAGCTAGATCACGTCAATGGGTGACAAACCATCCCTTTAATAATTGCACATGGAGCTCAATTACTATACAAATTAGTACTTTATTTATATAAAGTATAGACGGCATGAAGACATAGGAACATAATAATATAAAATAATTGGCGTAACCCTGACATAGAGGGTGAACGCAAGAGCTTGAAAGTGAACATTATTCTTTTAAAACCAAATCCAACATATTGTGCTAACTTAACTACTATATCTTAATAAAGGGTGTAGCATTGTTTATATATATGTATATATATATATATATATATATATATATATATATATACAGTGCCTTGCAAAAGTATTCGGCCCCCTGGAACTTTTCAACCTTTTGCCACATTTCAGGCTTTAAACAAAAAGATATAACATTTAAAAAATTTTTGTGAAAAATCAACAACAAGTGGGTCACAATTGTGAAGTGGAACGAAATTTATTGGATCATTTAAACTTTTTTTGTAATACTAAAACTGAAAAGGGCGTGCAAAATTATTCGGCCTATTTATTTTCAGATCAGAAAACTCACTCCAGAAGTTCATTGAGGATCTCTGAATGATCCAATGTTGTCCTAAATGACTGATGAAGATAAATAGAATCCAACTGTGTGTAATCAAGTCTCCATATAAATGCACCTGCTCTGTGATAGTCTCAGGGTTCTGCATCATGAAGACCAAGGAACACACCAGACAGGTCCGTGATACTGTTGTGGAGAAGTTTAAAGCCGGATTTGGATACCAAAAGATTTCCCAAGCTTTAAACATCCCAAGGAGCACTGTGCAAGCGATCATATTGAAAAGGAAGGAGTATCAGACCACTGCAAGTCTACCAAGACCTCGCCGTCCCTCTAAACTTTCATCTCAAACAAGGAGAAGACTGATCAGAGATGCAGCCAAGAGGCCCATGATCACTCTGGATGAACTGCAGAGATCTACAGCTGAGGTGGGAGAGTCTGTCCATAGGACAACAATCAGTCCAACACTTCACAAATCTGGCCTTTATGGAAGAGTGGCAAGAAGAAAGCCATTTCTCAAAGATATCCATAAAAAGTCTTGTTTACAGTTTGCCACAAGCCACCTTGGAGACACACCAAACATGTGGAAGAAGGTGCTCTGATCAGATGAAACCAAAATCCAACTTTTTGGAAACAATGCAAAACGATATGTTTGGCGTAAAAGCAACACAGCTCATCACCCTGAACACACCATCCCCACTGTCAAACATGGTGGTGGCAGCATCATGGTTTGGGCCTGCTTTTTATCAGCAGGGACAGGGAAGATGGTTAAAATTGATGGGAAGATGGATGGAGCCAAATACAGGACCATTCTGGATGAAAACCTGTTGGAGTCTGCAAAAGACCTGAGACTAGAACAGAGATTTATCTTCCAACAAGACAATGATCCCAAACATAAAGCAAAATCTACAATGGAATGGTTAAAAAAAAAACATATCCAGGTCTTAGAATGGCCAAGTCAAAGTCCAGAACCTGAATCCAATTGAGAATATGTGGAAAGAGCTGAAAACTGCTGTTCACAAACGCTCTCCATCCAACCTCAAAGAGCTCGAGCTGTTTTGCAAGGAACAATGGGCAAGAATTTCAGTCTCTAGATGTGCAAAACTGATAGAGACATACCCCAAGAGACCGCAGCTGTAATCTCAGCAAAAGGTGGCACAAAAAGTATTAATGCAAGGGGGCCGAATAATTTTGCACGCCCCACTTTTCAGTTTTAGTATTACAAAAAAAGTTTAAATGATCCAATAAATTTTGTTCCACTTCACAATGGTGACCCACTTGTTGATTCTTCACCAAAAATTTCAAATGTTATATCTTTTTGTTTGAAGCCTGAAATGTGGCAAAGCGTTGAAAAGTTCCAGGGGGCCGAATACGTTCGCAAGGCACTGTATATATAGTTAAATTCCAAAACCCTGCATGGATATTACATTTAATGACAAAGATAAGACTATGAGGACACCAACTAGGGGCACTTAGAGGCTTACTGCTTTAAACGTACGGTATACAGTAAGCTCTAAAGCTCCCCCTAGTGGTGGCTGCAGGAAACATGAATTGTAGGTGAAGGGGATTTGGAACTAAGTATTAGGAAAACAGAAGTTGGAAGCACAGAATTTTGGACTCATTTTGATTAAAAAAAAATTGCTGCTCAGCGATGGACAGTTCCATTACACTTGTCATCTGGTTTTGTCTCTTTTGATAGTCTTTACTTTCAACCCTGATTTCCTTGTGTATGAAATATGCATGTTTTAACAAATTAATCATTGTTAATGGAGGTTACCTGAAAGTGAGAAAAAGCCTGTTTGTCAATCTATCTAATTTCCCACTACAAAAGCATATTTCCCTTGTTGGACAATTGACAATTAATTAGCATTTCAGCTTTCACTGATTCATATGATATAAATATAGTTCCGTAACTGCAAATAAGAGAAAAAACTACTAGAAAGCCAAAAGAAGCAGTGCACCTGTATTATCTGGATGTATGCCTCCAGACCCTGGCTTCTGAACGACAAAAAACAAAAAACAAACAAACAAACAAACAAAAAAAACAGCAAAGTGAAAAAGTGAAGTTTATTCACCATATTTCACATATAATTAAGCTAGTTATCATTATACATGGGCATTGGCAAATTATATTCTTCCATTATTTTGTATAGGAGATCTGAAAATGTAAGGGATAAACTTGTGCTTTTGATACTGTCCCTCATAGAAGATTAATAGTAAGGTCTATAGGCTTGGAAAGTATAGTCTGTTATTGGATTAAAAACTAGGTGAAGGACAGTGTCCAGAGAGATGTGGTCAGTGATTCCAATTCAGCATTGTCCTGGGTTATAAGTGGTGTACCCCAAGGTTCAGTGCGGAGTACTCTGTTATTTAATTTATTTATTAATTATATCGAGGACGGGATTAATAGCACCATTTCTATTTTTGCAGATGACAATAAGCTATGTAGTACTGTACAGTCTATGGAAGATGTCCATAAAATACAAGCTGACTTGAACACTCTGAGTGATTGGGCATCAACTTGGCAAATTAGGTTAAATGTGGATAAGTACAGAGGAGAGCGACTAAACTGATAAGTGGCCTGGAGGGTCTTAAGGTCCTTTTACACGGGCCGATTATCGGCCGAAAAATCGTTCCTAGGAACGCTAGTGCCGATAATCGGCCCGTGTAAAAGTGGCCCTAATCAGCGACGAACGAGCAAAAACGCTCGTTCGTCGGCTGATTGGATCTTTTGTAGAAACAAAAAGATCCAATCTGTCGGGCGCACATCGCCCTGTGTAAACAGGCGATGTGCGCCTGACAGTATGGAGCTTCCAGGCCGCACGAGCGATACAGCGATCACTCGTGCGGCCCGGCGCTCGATTCGTCGGGCCGTGTAAAGGCTCCCTGCCGAGCGCCGATATCGCTGATCGGCGCTCGGGCAGGGAGAATAATCGGCCCGTCTAAAAGGGCCTTTAGTTATGACGAAAGATTAAAAGAATTACATTTATTTAGTCTTGAGAAGAGACGTCTAAGGGGGGACATGATTAACCTATACAAATATATAAATGGGCCATACAAAAATACAGTAAAAAACTGTTCCAGGACAAATCCCCTCAAAAGACAAAAGGGCATTGCCTCCGACTGGAGAAGAAAAAGTTCAGCCTCCAGAAGCGTCAAAGCTTCTTTACTGTAAGAGCTGTGAATCTGTGGAATAGACTTCCTCAGGACATGGTCACAGCAGGAACAGTGGACGGTTTTATAAAGGGTTCAGATAAATTCCTAAAAGTAAAAAACATTAATGCTTATGAAAACATGTAGAAATCTGAGTCTAACTTCCTACTGGGATTCGCATCCCCACCTATCCCTTGGTTGAACTTGATGGACTTATGTCTTTTTTGATCCGGATTAACTATGTAACTATGTAACATAATGTGGACCCCTCTAAGATTAATTCCGCAACCTTTCTGTGTTAAAGCATTAGTGCAATGGCTTAAACCAGTATCAGATTGTGGAGGTCTGTTTCTCAGCATCCCCGCTGATCGGCTGTTTTGATGGGGTCTTCGCGCAAGCGCGAGTGCTGCTTTCTCTTCAAAATGAGGGGGGGGGTGAGAAGCAAAAGCATGGATGACACTGCCAAAAAACACCAACTTAAACGAACATCGAGATGGTTGCACAAAAACCTCTGGAGGACACAGGTGGTGCTCAATCCAAAACAGTCCATGAACAATATCTTTTGAGAAGAAATAAAGATGGCACTTACCCGAAAAGTCCAGATTCGCTTTATTTGTCCAAAAAAGACAGACTTACATATACAGTGGCAGGGGTGCGGTGACACTACACAAGTGCTGCAGAGCTGCGACGGCCGTTTCGCACGAGATGCACTTCCTCTGGCCTCTCTCAAAATGACCTGTATGTCGTCTCCTTTTCAGCGCCGGTGCAATGTAATTATTATCAGATATTGATGATCTATCCTGAGGATATATCATAAATGTTAAGCCACTCTACAACTTCTTTGATTTGCTTACTGGTTACCAAAAAGCATATGAATAGACAGAGTGTATCATATAGAGATCAACGAATCTTTAAAGATTCGCTCCGGCGAATATTCGACAAATTTTTTAAAAGATACACCTCGAATAAGATTCGCTTTGGTCAAAATTGCGTTAAAAAATATTTGTGTTCTGCAAACGTTCCCGCGAATATGTACGCATGAACGTACAAAGTGCGTATGAAGCTTTAGCATATTAAAGTTTCCCGGTTACATCATACGCACGCACTATGCTAGGCCCGCATAAATAATGAACATACAGTAAAAGTACGCTACTTAACTGAATACGTATGCACTAGCGTACAAATTATTAGATGCATAGCATTAGCGTTCAAATTATATGATGCGTACGTAGCGTTAGCGTACAAAGCTTTACGAAGATTCTTCCGAAGCGAATCTGAAAAGATTCGGAATTGCTTCGGCATAGGAAATAACGAAGATTTGTATTGAATATATGAAGCAGCGAATAGATTCGCTCATCTGTAGTATCAAAGTATGAAAATAAACATAAATTCGTAATTTACATCATCATACTCCAGCAGGCATGATATATAGTTTCTCTTATGTAAAGCATCACAAAGCTTATTTCAAACTTCTTTAGCGTTGGTATAATAGACCATATAAACTGACAAAAATCCAAGACTTTTCTTACAGCATCCAGGAGATGGTGGTTTCCATACTCGAAATCCATTAAAGGGGTTGTCCGGGTTCAGAGCTGAACCCGACATATCCCCATTTTCACTCAGAGAGCCCCTCCTGATATGAGCAGGTCTCCTTAGCCTTGCGCTGAATCGTGCCGGCAAAGGCTTTTTATGGAGATCTGCTGACATACCAGGCTCTCCATAGCGTGAGCTAGGCGAAGGCTTCCTGTAAAACGGCTTCCTGTAAAACGACTTGCGCAGTGCTGTTGTATGTTGAAAGAAAAAATTGTCATGTCATCTATTTCTTACACCAGTCATTTTATTTATGGGACACTAGCAATACAGCTCAATGTGTGAAAAAATACAATTCTGCCCCGTATATCTGACACTTGGATGCCACCACTCCGCCCCTTGTGTGCCATTACTCTGTCCCCTGTAAGTCATCACTGTCTCCTGTGACCATTCTGTCCTCTGTATGCTCATGTGAAAAAATACAATGGGCTCTAGAAAGCAGTTGTAATTTATTTCATTTTTCATGAAAAATTAAAATACGAAAAGAGGAAATATTTGGAGGACGATGTGGGTCACCTTCCACTGCTTTATAGTATTTATATTTTTATTTTATTTAATGGTTTTATATTTTTTTTGCTCACTCCATATCTATTATACTGACTGTACTCACATATTGCCCTCCACATCTTGATAGATCCCTGCCAGTCACAGCTCAGTTTTTAAATATGAAGTTCACTACTCACTACACCTCCTTTATTAGAATAGACCATGCAGGGAGATGAGAGGAGGATGAGAAGCCATGCCTCAGCAGTTACAGTTAGAACTATGTAGGAGATTTATAATCTATAATCTCACATGCCATGCACATGCCGTCTCCCTTCTCTCTAACTGTTCTCTGCTGTATGTTCATGGGACCTCCACGCACACAGCGCCGGGGGGGGTGTGTGTTTGGGAATCGGACCTCCACTGATCTGATATGGATGACCTATCCTGAGGTCATCAATATTAATAAGCCTGGACAACCCCTTTAATAAACCTTCCCCTTTGTATTCTCCCACTATTAAAAAATACATGGAAACTGTTTCCCGATTGTCACTAGAACATGGATATGAAATGTAGGTAGACTTGATCGTGCACCATCCTAGGGACAGGATCAGATATGTATATCTCTGTATAGTGCTATCAAATATGTTAGAGATGAATATTATGAACTCTATAAAAAAATAAAGGGATATTACCATCTGGGCCATCTTTTTATTGTCATTCTTTACTTAACGCGTTAACCATCAAGTTTAGCTCAGTTGCTTCTGTATCACGATCGACTTGCTTTTATCTCAAGAACAGCCATCCTCCATTCACCCCTATAGGAGTTCAGAAAAAAGCCAAGTGTTGGCTCCGCTATCTCCGGCAGGGGTGAATGGAGAGATAGCTGTGCTATCCATAATTGCTCAGCTAGCATCACAACCCCCATACTAGTGAATGCAGAGAAAAGCACCCATTCATAGTGCACTCTCCTTCACTTTGAGGGTCCCTTTCTAGAGATCAGACCAGATCCAAGAGGTGGAACCCACATCTATCTGACCTTGATGACATATCTTAGCAATAGTCCATCAATGTCTCAGATGGGAATACACCTTTAATGAATTGCTGCTCATCTATACCTTCTAACTTGCAATTTATGTTCAGGAGGTGTTGAGTTTATAAAATACATCTTTCAAAGACCCTGTTCAGGAACTCTGATTTAAAAAATATTCCTCATTGAGAACCTCCATCAGTTAGCCAGATAGTAAAATGACTACAAAGAGGGTATCTCTCTCTAAAAAACCCAACACATTGGTGCATCACACAGCCTTTTGATTTCAATGGTCACCATGTAATACTCCATTTCTCCTCTGGAGGTGCTGCAGGGGACTTGTGCTGGCTTTGTTTGCAAATGATAACTGATTACTTGGGGACCGTTACAGAACAAAAAAGTATGATCAACTTATTTTCCAGACCCCTTTTATCAAAAAGCAACTGTAAAATGCTCATTATTACGAGCAAGAAGACGAAAAAGAATTATCTGGCCACAACAGCCGGTGAAAACAGTGAATTATTGCACCAAACAAAGTAAATCCGTTCTTTTTATAAGGCTTCATAAAAGTCCACAGTCCTCATAGAGCAAAAATAAATCAGCACCATTCTTTTTACAATAAAACGGTTACTGTGGTAATAAGGCTTCCATTGTATTTAGGGAATCCAATAAGATACATAGCTTTATCTTAAGGAGCCTCAAATTGGCTATTTTGACACAAGATTCGAAGAGTACAAATGATCTTCTTAAAAGTCCAACAAGCCAAGCGAAATCACCTTGCGTACAAGGACAGATGCTATTTGCCACAGAAAAGACAAAACCAAAATCAACATTTTTCAAAATGGCTAGGAAGCTGGAAAGCAAATTTCTGCGGCACCAATACTGTTATGCATCATTTATTAAGAAACTGAATATCTTATAAGGTAATACGAGTGGATTAGATGAGATTTTGCAGTCAGCACTACGCAACGATGTGTGGAGATGGATTTATCACTGTGTAACTGTATGGCTTTACAATCTTATGCTCAAGATGGGATTAGTATGGAGAAGGACAGATAAAAATTGCGTAGCTTCAACCGTGTTTAAGCCATAACGATAGCAGGTTCTTCTTTTTAAGTTCTAAAGACCCGGAGTGGAATGTCAGCCTTGGGACTCATAAGAAAAGTTCATCCATGTTCTCTTACTTATGTTCACTTATCAACCAAATGAAGATATTTTTCTTCCGACACTCAATGTCACAGCTCCATTACTCTAGAGTCTCATACCTTCAAATACATATAAATATCTTGCACATTAAGTCCTCTAGGAAATAACAATGAAAGATGGAATCGGCACATTTTTTTCTAGGATAAACCTTGAAGATTAAATTGAATAGATCTGTTTTTATCAGTAATGGACCCATCAGTAGACAAGAATTATGAATCAACCTTGGCCTTTCCCGTTCTGTTTATACAGTTCCGATCATCAGTCAGTAGAGTCAAGTTATAATATCTCTTAAATTCAAGTTATGAGTTCTAGCTCAAAGGTATTTAATTTGTAGAATATTTTCTTTATAAATTTATTTATAATTTTAATAATTCATGTTCTTGCATTTCCTTTGTTTTTCTATCTGGATCAGGATCAGGTTTAGGATGAATTTAAAGGGGTTATCCCATGATTAATGGAAAAAAATATCAGTAGTACATGACAATCCCTTTATAACAAAGCTAGAACCAGCCTTGTATCTCCCCATTCATTGCTCCATTTGCTCTTTCAGATTTATTTCAAGCATGTGCTTTCTCAAGGGGTTATGTCCTTTAGGCTGCAGCTGCTGGTAATTGACGGATAGCCGAGCATGTGAGTCCACCTCAGGAGGTGGACAGAGAAAAATAGCAAACAGCAGATGGCTCTATACAGATACATTTTATTGAATAACAGTGGCTATATTAAATTTTTTATTACATGTCATTACAAAAGTATTTAGAACCAGTTTGAAAACTGTAGAATATTTTTTGTGGGACATCCCCTTTATGGAGTTATAAAATTTGAAATTTGTAAAGGATCTGTCTATCTTTATCTTTAGATCTTGGGGAATAATAATAATCTTTATTTATATAGCGCCAACATATTCCACAGCACTTTACAGTTCAAAAGAACTGTAAATAAAAACTGATTTATTGACAAAAAAGTGCACACCCAAAATGTAGCAAGAATTTTTATTATACACTGATAAAGAAGGGTCGCACATAGGTTAAAAACTTTTAAAAACGACAAAGGTATAAACCCAAGGGTCACCCTACAGAGGAGCTCACCTATAATAAGAGAATACACCAAGCAAAATAAAACACTTTCTGATCAAATCAATAAACAATACTCCATGTGGTTACATAACCAAACAGGAAACAAAGTACCTCAAAACTTGTTATAGAGCAACTGTCTGCAGGATCAACCCTATTAAAACAGCCATACTGCCTGGTAGGATTGATCCTGCTGAAAAAAAAGAATACCTGTTTAGTGAAATGCATCAAGTTAAAAAAAAAGAAACTTTGTTCTTTATGGAAATGAGGGCTTCGGTGACTTTTGACTCGCCTGCGACTTCGCTATGTCTTTAAAGCTAAATCATAGATCTAAAATAGTCAGGCAACAGCAAGTTGCAGACAAGACTTGTCATGCATTTTTTTGTTGCACGACTTTCCTGTGTCTTGCTGTTACTGTGTAGCCCTAGCCCAAGGGTACAGCTACATAGCAACAACATTAAGACAACATTAAGTCGCTGAAAATTTATGGACACAAAAAGGTATGATTAGTTGATTACATGATAACATTTGCGCTACATTGTAAATGTTCTTGTGTGTTGCACATTTCCCTGCATGTACAGTACCAACGTGCATGCAAGTGAAGCCATTGACTTTATTGAGTTCATATGCTGTCCGTGTACAGTCTTTTGCAAGAACAGATATCACACAGATGGAAAGTACATCCATCTGAATCAAGCATGGCCACACATTCAGGTTTCTTGATGCAGATTTGGAGGACAAAATCAGGAGTGGATCATAAAAGGAATGTATTAAGGATACAACTTTTTTTTTTTCTAAATTCAGTACTGGTTTTGGCTTCTAAAACTGCACCAGGAAATCTGAATGTGCTGCCGTACCCTTACATATGTATCCACATTCTGTAAATCAATATAAAAGGATTGTCTTTGAATCTTGCAGGATGTATTACCTTTCATTAAAGAAGGGGGGGACTGAGCCTGATGACTGGGTCACTGGAGGCATGCACTTCAGACTCACATTTGGTAGCTAATCTTGTGGAAAGATAACTGTTAAGGATGGAGCTTCAGTTTCAAAATTATTGCTTGGGAGTGTTATTTAAGCAGCTACCAACCAATGTTGACTATAATGGGGGGGGGATAATGGACATGGCACCATCCAAGGTAAAGCCAGCTCTCTCTATGGTGTACTATGGTGTACTGTATGTTGTATGGTAGAGCAGCTAGCACAGCTCACCCCAATTTTGAGAGTTCTTCTATTATGTTGGATGGTGCCACAATAGCAGAGGAAGCATGAGAAGAAAGGACAAAACTAATAACTCATTTTGAGTAAAGTAAATAAATATTACTCAGTGGAACTTTGCCATAAAAAATCTAGAAATTGACAATATTAATTTGTATGGACATGAAAATTATGCTTTGTTGTAATGGGAATTTTAAGATTTGAGAATAAATAGGCTTAGACAGGCTAAGTGATAAAATATTTACTAAGTTTAAAAAAATATATAAAACAGACAAATAGTCAATGTCCCATGGTAATAACAGAAACAGCGACCTACAATATCCTGCCTGTATGATGTTCTCAGCAGAGCTAAGTTCTTTGTTATTGGGGAAAAGGTTGTCCATTGTCTGAGGATATCCATTGTGGAGTACACATGTCTTACGTAGTCTGGTGGTGATCTGACACAAAACAGTGACTTTGCACACGTTAGCTAACTATCCCTAAATCACTACCTTATAAGGAATATAAAATGTAATATAATAATTAAAGGGGAAGAACAAATCATTTGTTAATTATGATAACACACACGCAGGGGTTGTCTGCTTAGAACATTCTTTCTGGTAGAACAGTCCCCTATCAATAAGCTGATCAGAGTGTATCTACTTTGGGCTACATTTTGAGCTGAAACTTGCCAGCATTTGTTAAAACTCTCTACAGCGCAATCATAGGGGAAATGCACATGAAATGCACTGCCAGGGCAAGAAACATTCATTGTAACATTCTCCACTCTGTCTAATAGTTAAGGTTTCTGAATGAGTGATTCCTCTCTATTGATTTAGAATTCCTTAAAACGATATTTAAAGAAGTGTATTGGACAGAATTTTTTTCTTTGTCTATATAGTATAGGATAGTCTTTATTAAAGAATAAGATAGAGGCCTTGTATATACCTGTTTTATTTGATTATTTCCCATCAGGTCTGTCTTTGCAGAAACAGAGGGAGCAGAATCTCACCACACTGTATTGCTCTGTGTCTGATGGCACCCATGACAGATCAATGTCACAGCTGCTACCACTTCACACTGCCGGGTCTCCATGTTCTCCTATGTCATGCAGCTTGAGCCTGGTGTCCTGTTATCTCTCTCTGCCCTTCCAGCTTGTACATGCAGGAGGCAAGGAGACCAATGTAAAGCTATATCTCATAGAACTACACTGGAGAGTCAGCACACACAGATAGTACAGACAGTCAGTGTGAATCAGGAAGTTAGGTGAGACATTATATCTTCAACAGAATACAGAGATACAGAGAGTGCAGAGAGGGGCCTGAGAGATGCCAGGAGGGATTTGGTGATGATGTCATTCTGTGGTTCACAGGAAGTAAGCCATAGGGGAGAGACTGACTTCCTGTTTACACATTAGAACAAGGAGTCAGATTTGAGGTCACATGACCAGGTTTTCCTAATGAAAAGGTTCAAAATGTATGGATGTAACTGAGTTTGGCTGTAACAAATTACACTGCTAGAATACTGGTGGTGACTTAGTAATATACAGTATGTAAAATAACTAGAGATGAGCAAACATGCTCGTCCGAGCTTGGTGCTCGTTCGAGCATTAGGGTATTCGCATATGCTCGCTACTTGGACGAGCATATCGCGATCCTCGAGGAAAAGGCAACTTCCTCTTCCTGCATGTTAGCCGCCTTTTTTAAGCCAATCAACATGCAGGAGAGTCTTTGGTACCTCCTAGCATCACGTGGGGCCCCTACAAGTCGATAGCAGGGATTGGCTGGCCAGATCAGATGACCTGGGAATATAAGAATCTGGTCACGTGCTGCTCGCGTCATACGCCGTCTGCATGAGATTAGGGATAGAGCTTCTGTCTGTCAGGGAGAGTGTTAGGGCCTGAATTTAGTTGTTGGTTAGGCAGGAATCACCCACAAAGAACACAACAGCCCTTCTAAGGGCTACAAGCACATTTTTTTTTGTCTCCTCCTGGCTGCTGGCTGGGACTTGTAGTGCAGTGACCGCCATCTTGGCTGCACACTGTTAGGGCGTTAAATTAGAATCTGGTTAGGAAGTAATCATCCACAAAGAACCCAACACTCCTTCTAAGGGCTACAATGACATTTTTTTTTGTCCTC
>ONZH01018528.1:0-40134 GCA_900303285.1 Rhinella marina | reverse complement strand
TGGTCTGATGAGTCCAAATTTGAGATCTTTGGTTCCAACCACCGTGTCTTTGTGCGACGCAGAAAAGGTGAACAGAAGGACTCTACATGCCTGGTTTCCACCATGAAGCATGGAGGAGGATGTGTGATGGTGTGGGGGTGCTTTGCTGGTGACACTGTTGGGGATTTATTCAAAATTGAAGGCATACTGAACCAGCATGGCTACCACAGCATCTTGCAGCGGCATGCTATTCCATCTGGTTTGCGTTTAGTTGGACCATCATTTATTTATCAACAGGACAATGACCCCAAACACATCTCCAGGCTGTGTAAGGGCTATTTGACCAAGAAGGAGAGTGATGGGGTGCTACACCAGATGACCTGGCCTCAACAGTCACCAGACCTGAAACCAATCGAGATGGTTTGGGGTGAGCTGGACCGCAGAGTGCTAAGCATCTCTGAAATGTTGGAATACCATTTCAGGTGACTACCTCTTGAAACTCATCAAGAAAATGCCAAGAGTGTGCAAAGCAGTAATCAAAGCAAAAGGTGGCTACTTTGAAGAACCTAGACTATAAGACATATTTTCAGTTGTTTCACACTTTTTTGTTAAGTATATAATTCCACATGTGTTATTTCATAGTTTTGATGTCTTCAGTGTGAATCTACAATTTTCATAGTCATGAAAATACAGAAAACTCTTTGAATGAGAAGGTGTGTCCAAACTATTGGTCTGTACTGTATAACCTCACTCCAGAGGTGTACTGGAAAAAACTTCGGCATCTTCATCGTAAAAATCATGACAGCTACTCCGATCTAGTAGATGGACTGAGCACCACTTACTATCAATGCATCAAAGGACTTTCAGTAACCACGTTTGAAGCCGTGAATGACCTGATGATTAAAGATCAATTCCTGCGCAATTGTCCGGAGGAAGTACAAAAATTTATTCTAGACCGGGATCCTGAAACAGCAAGGCAAGCAGGAAAGCTGGCAGATGCCTATATTGCCAACCGGGCTCCAGAGTTTCCGAAGCTTTCGGCTGCCAACTGGAAAGGGGCAGCCTTTCCAGTTGGCAGCCAACACATCCATCACACAACGTATTGATTGGTGCAGAATGATGATGGTCGGGAGAATTGCAATGTTCAGACTTATCACATTCTGTTAGGGAGGAGTCCGGAGGAGAGGTAGACGTGCGAGGATCCTCCATAGCATTAAAAGGTACATATCTGGAGACTAAGCGACCTAAATCAGTGCCCAATAATACATTCATTGGAATATCATCAGTCACTCCCACCTCCATTACTCCACTCCCTGCACCAACACCTCTATCCCTGCCAAGCGTCCTCCTGAAGGTGCGGCCAACGTGTTCCCCACCAGATCGTCTGTTGAGACCCGAAGGTGTTTCATATGCAAAAAGGTGGGTCATGTTAGCACCAATTGCCCGGAGAAGAAGAAGTCCACCCCAGTGCCCAAGGCATCCACAGTGCTGTATGTGGATGGACAAGAAGGGAAACTCCGTGATAACCTGCAGACTGTCACTGTTGGTAACACTGTCACTGTGGGACTGAGAGACACTGGGGCCGAGAGGACCCTGGTCCGACCAGAACTGGTGAGTGATGCGGACTTGATCGCAGGCAAGATGTAGACTGTTACCGGGATTGGCGGCATGCACCCCAACTTGCCTATGGCATGGGTATATCTTGACTGGGGTGCAGGGAGTGGAGTAATGGAGGTAGGAGTGACTGATGATATTCCAACGAATGTGTTATTGGGCACTGATTTAGGTCGCTTAGTCTCCAGATATGTACCTTTTAATGCTATGGAGGATCCTCGCATGTCTACCTCTCCTCCGGACTCCTCCCTAACAGAATGTGATAAGTCTGAACATTGCAATTCTCCCGACCATCATCATTCTGCACCAATCAATACGTTGTGTGATGATTCTGTATCCAGTGATGTGATCAGCTTAAGTAGTGACCCAGTAGATAATAATGTGTTGGAAGCCTGTCCTAACCCTATCTCTGATATGTTAGAAAGTACTAACTCTGTTTCCAGCAATGTGTTAGATATATGTCATGATGGTGCTTGTAGTACTTCTATAGGAATGGCTGATGGTGACCAGAATGCAGGCACACTGTGGGCAGCTGTTCCCCCCTCCTTTCCATTGCAAATAAAGGGAGGGGGAGGCTCAGTTTACATCTCACCTGTCACCCGCAGCCAGTCCACCAGAGATGCAGCTATTCTCTCAGGGGAAGTGGTGTCTGTAGCTGGGGGCAGCTCCACACTGACCACAGCCACCAGCCCCTGTAAAGATCTCTCAATCTCCTATGATACTGACTGGAAACGGTTTCAGGCAGCACTGCAAACTGATGAAACGCTGCAAAAACTCAGGGAGATGGCTGATAAAACTCCAGAGGAGTCTGATCTCGAGAGGGTAACGTTTATCAGCAGACAATGCCCACGGGCAACCAGCCTGATTGGCTACAGGGCCGGCAGCTGGTAGTGCCTCGCCCCTTCAGAGAACAGTTACTGCATGTAGCACATGAAGTCCCTCTTGCTGGTCATCTGGGCATACGCAAAACAAAAGACCGGTTGAAGCAGCACTTTTATTGTCCGGGTATGGGTAAGGATGTGACCCATTACTGTCGTTCCTGCGATATCTGCCAACGGATGGGGAAGTCTGGACCAGCTCCCAAGGCTCCCCTGATCCCTTTGCCAATAATCGAGGAACCTTTCCAGCGGGTTGCGGTGGATCTCATAGGGCCCTTAGTCATACTCAGCAGTTCTGGAAAGAAGTACATTCTGACAGTAGTGGATTATGCTACCCGATACCCCGAGGCTATAGCTCTATCATCCATCCGAGCCGATAAGGTAGCCGATGCGCTGTTAATCATCTTCTCGAGGGTAGGCTTCCCCAAGGAGATGCTAACAGACCAAGGACCCCAATTTTTATCTAGCTTAATGATGTGCCTCTGTAAGAAAATACAGGTATAACACCTGGTGGCTAGTCCCTACCATCCAGCCACCAACGGCCTGTGCGAGCGCTTTAACGGGACACTCAAGCAGATGTTAAAGATGCTTGTGGAGTCCCAGGGGCGAGACTGGGACCGTTACCTCCCGCACCTGTTATTCGCTTACCGAGAAGTACCTCAGGCATCCACTAGGTTCTCTCCCTTTGAACTCCTGTATGGAAGACGGGTACGGGGCCCCCTAGCTCTCATCAAAGAATCATGGGAGGGAGAAGTGGCCACACCCGAGTTCTCAGTCGTGGACTATGTTCTTCGGTTCAGAGACCGGATGAAAACCCTAGCCAGTTTAGTCCATGAGAACATGGCCCAGGCTCAGGCGAGCCAGAAAATGTGGTACGACCGAAATGCTAGAGAGAGAGAGTTCCAAGTTGGTCAGAAGGTGTGGGTATTAGTCCCTACGCCCCAGAATAAACTTCAGGCGGCCTGGGAAGGCCCATATCCCATCCATCAGCGTCTCAACAATGTGGACTACGTTGTCACTATTGATCATGTTCGCAAGAAACACAAGGTGTTTCATGTAAACATGATCAAGGCACATGTGGAAAGGGATGCGTGTGCCCTACCCGTCTGAAGTTTCCCATAGGAAGGTGAGGGGGAGAGCCTAATAGACATTGTAACTGCAGCAATGGAGGAAGGGTCCCTAGCAGATGCTCAAATCAATCCACAGCTGTCTAAGAATCAGAAGTCCCAGCTGTGGGAGGTACTTAACCCCTTTTTACCCACTTTCACAGGGAAACCTGGAAAGATGGATCTCACTGTCCACAATGTGGACACGGGAGATCACACCCCTATCTGACAATCTGCCTATCGCGTCTCCTTGGAGGTGCGAGCAGATATGAAAAGGGAAATTGAGGAGATGTTAGGTCTGGGAGTGATCCAGAAATCGCACAGTGCGTGGGCCTCACCTTTAGTCCTCATCCCCAAGAAGGATCGGACAACACGTTTCTGTGGGGACTACAGGAAATTGAATGCAATCACGGTGTTTGATGCCTACCCGATGCCCCGCATAGATGAGTTACTGGATCAGCTTGCCAGTGCCAAATACATCACAATTATGAACTTGAGTCAGGGATACTGGCAGATGCCCATGTCCAAAGAGGCTCAGGAAAAGTCTGCTTTTATCACTCCCTTTGGGCTCTACGAATACGTTGTGATGCCCTTTGGAATGAAAAACGCTCCTGCCACCTTCCAGCGCTTGGTTAACCAGCTGCTTGAGGAGTGTGAAGGGTTTGCCGTGGCATACCTGGATGACATTACGGTGTTCAGTCACACCTGGAAGGATCACCTGACCCACCTGTCACAGGTTCTCCGGCGAATCCAATCCGCAGGGCTTACAATCAAGCCTGGTAAGTGTCAGTTAGCCATGACAGAGGTACAGTACCTCGGTCACCGAGTGGGTGGTGGAACCTTGAGGCCAGAACCAGGGAAGGTCGACGCCATTGTCACCTGGCCCACTCCCAAAACCAAGAAACAGGTGATGTCCTTCTTAGGGACTGCAGGATACTATAGGAAGTTCATTCCTCACTATAGTACTCTGGCAAAACCCCTAACGGACCTCACCAAAAAGAAGTTACCCCAAATTGTGAACTGGACATCAGACTGTGACAATGAGCTTGCTGTGTAAGTGGGCTGTGTATAAGTGGAGTTTAAAGAACCGGAGTTTAAGACAAGGAGAAAAAAGTAAGGTTGGAGGGATTTTCCTTGTTTGTTGGTAACTTGATCTGAGCTGGTCCTTTAACTACAGCAAAACCGCATCTTATCACATATTTACTGTTTTTCTGTACTGTACTGTATATCCCCATCCAGCAGGTGCTCCATTGACAATGCTACTAAGTGTGTGTCCTGTGCAATGTATGCATGCCTTGAAGAGCCATTCGAGGGTGAATACATTTGCACTAGATGCAATCACGTTGCATATTTGGAAGCCCAGATCTTAGTTACATATAGTTACATAGTTACATAGTTAATACGGTTGAAAAAAGACACATGTCCATCAAGTTCAACCAAGGGAGGGGGTAGGAGTGATGAAGGGGAGGGGGACTGGTAACCTTAAGACATGACTCTACATTTCTTAATATGTGGTGACCTTCTTTTTCTCTAAGAATTTATCTAAGCCTGTTTTGAAGCCCTCAGCTGTCTTTGCTGTGACCAGCTCCTGCGGTAGACTGTTCCACAGATTCACAGTTCTTATAGTAAAGAAGGCTTGTCGCCCCTGGAGTCTGAACCTTTGCTTCTCCAGGCGGAGGCAGTGCCCCCTTGTCTTTTGAGGGGATTTTACCTGGAACAGTTTTTCACCATATTTTTTGTATGGGCCATTTACATACTTATACAGGTTGATCATGTCCCCCCTTATACGTCTCTTCTCAAGACTAAACAAGTTTAACTCCTTCAATCTTTCTTCATAGCTAAGATGCTCTATGCCCGATGCTCTATCTATCTTGGATCTAAATAAGCAGCTTGGCATACTTAGGGGCATTGAACACCTGGAGAGAGGCTTAGACCTCACAGTGCAGGCACTGGCTGGGGTCAGTGAAGAGGAGGAGGATGGAGATGGGAAAGAGCAGGACTATCAGGTCAGCAGTTGGGTTAATGTAGTAAGGAGGGGTAGAGGGAAAAGTGCCAGGGAGGCTAGTCCTGAGCTGGAACGCCCTCGTAAATATGCCTGTTTGGCTGATATTAGGGATGAAAGCCCAGGACCAGCGACACTGCAGCAGGCCGTTTCTCCTAGAAACCAGGAAGATGACCGCTGCAGGAAGGATGGGAAAAGGAGAGCAGCAAAGGACAGACAGATACTGGTGGTAGGGGACTCTATTATTAGGAGGACAAACAGGGTCATCTGTCGCCGAGACCGTGAATGCCGAACAGTGTGTTGTCTCCCGGGTGCTCGGGTTCGGACATTGGGGACCGGATTGACAGATTGCTGGGTGGGGCTGGGGAAGACCCGGCGGTCATGGTACACGTTGGCACCAATGACAAAGTCAGGGGGAGATGGAAGGTCCTTAAAAATGATTTTAGGGAACTAGGTGAGAAGCTAAAGTCCAGGACCTCCAAGGTAGTGTTTTCAGAAATACTACCAGTGCCACGAGTGTCACTAGAGAGACAACGGGAGATTAGGGAGTTAAATAAGTGGCTCAGAGGCTGGTGCAGGAAGGAAGGGTTTGGGTTCATGGAGAACTGGGCCGACTTCTCTGTCGGCTACAGACTCTACAGTAGGGACGGGCTGCACCTTAATGGGGAGGGTGCAACTGTCCTGGGGGAAAAAATGGTTAGACGGCTGGAGGAGCTTTTAAACTAGGATCTGGGGGGAGGGTGGTCGCCCATACTAATAAGGGGGTAGATAGTGTAGATAGAGAATGGGTCATAGGAAGGAAAAGTGGGGGGCTAGTGGGGGCTGGGGTTAGTAAGGAATGTAGGGAGAAGACTGTGCAAAACATCAACCAAAGTAACCCAAGAACCCCGGATATTCATTTCATACGTAATAGTAAATTGACAAACGGGGTAAAAAATATACATAGACCTCCTAATTGTATGTACACTAATGCCAGAAGCCTAACTAATAAAATTGGTGAACTGGAATTAGTGATGTGTGAGGAGGACTATGACATAGTGGGAATAACTGAGACATGGCTGGATGATAGCTATGACTGGGCAGTTAATGTACAGGGTTACAATCTTTTTTAGAAAGGATCGTCAAAACCGGCGAGGGGAGGGTCTGCCTTTATGTAAAGTCCTGTCTAAAGCCCACAATCCGGGAAGATATAAGTGAGGGACATGAAGATGTGGAGTCACTGTGGGTAGAAATAAATGGAGCCAAAAACAATAATAAAATACTAATAGGAGTTTATTATAAACCACCTAATATTTCAGAGGCCACAGAAAAATCGACTTCTAAATGAAATAGACGAGGTGGCAAATCAGAATGAGGTTGTTATTATGGGGGACTTCAACTACCCAGATATAGACTGGGAAACTGAAACCTGTATATCTCATAAAAAGGAAACAGGTTCTTGGCAATAACCAAATACAATTACCTTTCCCAACTGGTTCAGGACCCGACTAGAGGGACGGCCATACTGGACTTAGTATTAACCAATAGACCTGACAGAATAACAGATGTGCAGGTTGGGGGACACCTGGGTAACAGTGACCATAAAATAATAACCTTTAAATTGTCATTAAAAAAAGCATTTCTTCAGGGAGGAACAAAAATACCAAACTTCAAAAATGCAAAATTTAGCCATCTAAGAGAGGCCATAGGTCTAACTAACTGGGACAAAATCCTCGAAAATAAAAATACAGCCACAAAATGGGATATTTTTAAAAGCATCCTAATATCTAATTGTGAGAGGTACATACCGTATAGGAATAAAATGATAAGAAACAAGAAAAAACCAATGTGGATAAATAGAACTGTAAAAAAAGCAATAAATGACAAAAAGAAAGCATTTAAATCACTAAAACAGGAGGGGAGCGAGGAAGCATTGAAAAACTATAAGGAAAAAAATAGAATTTGTAAAAGACAAATAAAAGCAGCTAAACTAGAGACTGAAAGACTAACTGCTAAAGAGAGTAAAACTAACCCTAAAATGTTCTTCAATTATATAAATACTAAAAAGTATAAATCTGAAGGTGTCGGCCCCTTACAGAGTAATGAGGGGGGAGTAGCAGAGAGCGATGAGGAGAAAGCAAAACTCCTAAATATTTTTTTCTCCACTGTATTCACTGAGGAAAATAAACTGTCAGATGAAATGCAGAATATAAAAGTGAATTCCCCTTTAAAAGTGTCCTGTCTGACCCAGGAAGAAGTACTTAAAAAGATTAAAATAGACAAACCGCCAGGACCGGATGGCATACACCCACGTATCCTAAGAGAATTAAGTAATGTCATTGCCAGACCCTTATACTTGATATTTAAGGACTCTATACTGACAGGGAGTGTTCCACAGGATTGGCGCATAGCAAATGTGGTGCCAATATTCAAAAAGGGTCCAAAAAACAGAGCCCGGGAACTATAGGCCGGTAAGTTTAACATCTGTCGTGGGTAAACTGTTTGAGGGTTTTCTAAGAGATGCTATCTTGGAGTACCTCAATGAAAATAAGCAAATAACTCCATATCAGCATGGCTTCATGAGGGATCGGTCATGTCAAACCAATTTAATCAGTTTCTATGAGGAGGTAAGTTCTAGACTGGACCGCAGCGAATCAATGGATGTCGTATATCTGGACTTCTCCAAAGCATTTGACACTGTACCACATAAAAGGTTAGTATATAAGATGAGAATGCTTGGCCTGGGAGAAAATGTCTGTATGTGGGTAAGTAACTGGCTCAGTGATAGAAAACAGAGGGTGGTTATTAATGGTACATGCTCAGATTGGGTCACTGTAACTAGTGGGGTACCACAGGGGTCAGTATTGGGCCCTATTCTCTTCAATATATTTATTAATGATCTTGTAGAAGGCTTGCACAGTAAAATATCAATTTTTGCAGATGACACTTAAACTGTGTAAAGTAATTAACACAGAAGAGGACAGTACACTGCTACAGATGGATCTGGATAGACTGGAGGCTTGGGCAGAGAAGTGGCAGATGAGGTTTAACACTGACAAATGTAAAGTTATGCATATGGGAAGGAATAATGCAAGTCACCAGTACATACTAAATGGTAAAACATTGGGTAACTCTGACATGGAAAAGGACCTAGGAATTTTAGTGAACAGCAAACTAAGCTACAGAAACCAGTGTCAGACAGCTGCTGCCAAGGCCAATAAGATAATGGGTTGCATCAAAAGGGGCATAGATGCCCGTGATGAGAACATAGTCCTGCCACTTTACAAATCACTAGTCAGACCGCACATGGAGTACTGTGTACAGTTCTGGGCTCCAGTGAACAAGGCAGACATAGCAGAGCTGGAGAGGGTTCAGAGGAGGGCAACTAGTCATAGCTGGAATGGGTGGACTACAGTACCCAGAAAGATTATCAAAATTAGGGTTATTCACTTTAGAAAAAAGACGACTGAGGGGAGATCTGATAACTATGTATAAATATATCAGGGGTCAGTACAGAGATCTCTCCAATGATCTCTTTATCCCAAGGACAGTAACCATGACGAGGGGACATCCTCTGCGCCTGGAGGAAAGAAGGTTTGTACACAAAAATAGAAGAGGATTCTTTACGGTAAGAGCAGTGAGACTATGGAACTCTCTGCCTGAGGACGTGGTGATGGTAAGTTCACTAAAAGAGTTCAAGAGGGGCCTGGATGTATTTCTGGAGGGTAATAATATTATAGGTTATAGTTACTAGATATGGGTTGTTGTTGATCCAGGGAGTAATTCTGATTGCCTGATTGGAGTCGGGAAGGAATTTTTTCCCCTAAAGTGAGGAAAATTGGCTTCTACCTCACAGGGGTTTTTTGCCTTCCTCTGGATCAACTTGTAGGAAAACAGGTCGAACTGGATGGACAGATGTCTTTTTTTCGGCTTTATAAACTATGTTACTATGTTAATGCCCTGGCCAGCTCACCACTTTTACAAAGCCCAGAATTCATACGCCAATTTGTGGTACAGACCGATGCCAGCGTTTATGGCCTAGGTGCTGTGCTCAGTCAGGTAAACCCTGAGGGGGAAGAACATCCCATTCTCTACCTAAGCAGGAAGCTGCTCCCCCGGGAGGTGGCTTATGCTGGAGATTATCATGGAGAACTAGCCATGTAGGCAAAACATTGTATGTATAACCCCCCCCCCCACAGGTATAATCAAAATGGACCAAAGCTAATCCAGGCCGAGGGTCTACACATCCCTAGACCTCTCTATAACCAGATTGCGGGCAATAAACCCTATCTTGACTCTAAGTATCATCTCAGCTTACAGAAGGGCGGGGGCACGAGGGATTTCCAGGAGCTAAAATATGGAGCTCTGGGAATAGGAGGTATCACTTCTAGGGAGTCATCAAACTAGATGAGGGTGGACATTGTGCAATTCTGGCAGCTCCCAGCCAACAAAGCTTTCAACGTCCAGCACGTAAGAGAGTTCTGTTTGTTTCTCCTTTTTATACCTGCACATGTACCTTGTTCTTTTTGAAGTTAAGTAAGCAATAGGTCCTCGTCAACCTGATAAGGCGAGTGGTGGTAGCGTGAATTAACAGGTAATTGGTGTCGGGAGGCCAGACCGAGAGAAGTCCAGAGGGACACAGTCAGCTCCTCTCACCAATCTGGGTCCACGATCTTGACATGAGCCATCAAAAAAGGAAGATATAATGCAAAATGTTTGCTCAGAGGAAAGAAAAAATTGTCATCCATAAAGGTCCATTACAAGCAGAAATGATTGTGCCAGACAAGGGTTTCCAGATCTTTTCCCCATGCTCTTGAGAAAGAGCCCAGCAAGCAACCAAAGTTGAGTATCAGAAACCCAATGGTCAGCAATGGAAACTGAGCAGAGGAAAATAGAACTAAATTATACTGATGTTTCTTTGAAATCAGAAGTTCAGCATTGCTATCAGCTCTGTACAGAAAATGCCTCAATAAAAGTTCCCAACCAAAAGTTATCATTTCTCCTATTTAGAAAAAAAAGAAAAAAAAAGGACATACGAAAAATAAATGGTAGCACATGCTCTGCAATGATAAGTCAAAATTATACTTTTTATTTTCCAACAGAAAGATGGATCTCCTTGGAAAAGCAAGAGAGTAGTACTTAGATTCACCACAAGTCAACAGTGAAGAAAGAATGGTGGCAAATTATTTAAAACTTGAGATTTTGCTATTACAAAAACAATTTTGGATTTGGTAAGGCTCAAAAAAATCCTCAATGGGAAAAACAAGAAACATATTCTGATCTATCAAGTAATACCATCAAGGGACATAAGAGTAGTTCTATATTGTGGAAAAACAAAATGACCTCAAATATCCGGACAAGGTCATAAAGAACTATTTTCAAATATTGATTTAAAGTATTATTATTTTTTTTAATATTTGGAAATGTTTCATATTTTTGTAGTGCTTTATGGGCTTCTGCAGGGTCGATATAAAGGGGTGACATGGGAGATCATTTTCTGAATATATACTTTTCACATGTGGAATGTACATAAATAAATATTGTCACTACCATTTACCCATTTAATTACACAAGGCTGGAGTAAAAGTCCTAAACCCTCTGCCACTTTGTTTCTCTAAGTAGAAATAACATTTGACCCCATCTCTTGTCGTTTTTGATTAACACAGCACAGGCCACATCAAACGTATTGTATAAGAGAGCTGGAGAAGGATACTGAAAGGATGTGACAGGATGAAGCTCCTACCGAGCCAATGACACATACAACCATTTTCAAGCTCACTAAGCAAATACTTAAATCAGAATCACCTTAGACTTCCATGACATGGAAGCAGTGGCACTGGGTGACATGCCAAGCCATGCCGGAAGGCTAATAAACAGCACAGTAAAGTTAGATGGCATTGTCCTATTATGGAACCATAATAGGATCACTGCAGACCTCACCTATACCATGAAGAAAGCATTGTCTTTTCTTTAGAGTCAGAACAAGGGGTAATGAGGTAAGATAGATTTTATTTGAAAAACACCAACATAAAAAAGGCTCACAAATATATTTCACTGACTGTTACTAGTTGTATACAATGAAAGAAAAGCTCTGAAGATTTTTTGCTTGGCCATAGGCATTACTGAATGAATTATAAATGAAAATAATGGTAATGTAACAAATGTACCAGTCTGGGCTCCAGCAGTACAATCCTCAACAAGCCTCAGCATGGCTGCGCAGGAGAGATGCACTGCTGAGCCAAGCCTCCTGGTGCTACAACTGCATGCTTAGTAATGTGCTGGCAGAGACCAGCAGTGAGCTGATTGCTCAGCTGCTCTATTTCTGTGTGTTAGTGTTTCTGACTAATGAAGCGCAGAGTTACTGTCCTATCAGGTTCTGATCCAGAGGCTTGGTGCTCTCCCTTCCTGGCCATACACCAATGCCAGTGACAGTCTTTGATTCACTAGCTGTGTTCCTGGTTCTTACTACTGTGCTTATTTGGATTGCTTGTGCTTCTAACCCCAGCTTGTCTTCTGACCATTCTCTGTCTGTCATTTGGTACTACATAGCCCGACTGTTTTTTACCTATTTACATACTACTCTGTATTGCTATTGTCTGTGTTTGTAGTCCATCTCAGCATTTATATAGCGTAGGGACCATCGACCAGTTGTGGTCTAAGGGCTTGTACTGCAAGTAAGTAGCGAAACCGGGCTCGGTACTAGCTTTAGGGCTCACTGTCCTTGTCTGTCCCTACCTACAGTCATTACAGATAAAATTATACATAAGCTGCAATCGACAAAAATAACCACGTTTGTGTTAAAAAAATGTTTTTGGACTTGAATTGGGCTGAGGACCAGACAAAGCCACATGTGTGGAAGGGCATCTGTGTCTGATACACATTGGACGGGTTATTATGCTTTAGCACGTAATTTGTCCCTTTATTTTGATCATTAACATGGGTTGGGCCATCAAACATTGATAAACTGCCAACATTTTAGTTAACTCCTTTAATTATTATAGCATCACCTTCACATTATATTTGACAAAGTACTGTAGAAAAAGAAAGACACACTTCTGAATGTCTTGTCACTTAAATGTAATAGTTATTCTACCATCCTATTTGGTATCTAATTTACAATTTTTAAAATTAACAAAGAATGAGAGCAGAATGAGAAGGAATTGCAAGAAAATATTTTAAAGAGGTTGTCTGTTTTTTACAAACCAAATTTCTGTTCCTATGAGGACATAATGTGTTGATAGAAGAGAATTCTATTTTGGTGGAGGTCACAAATTAATCTTTTGAGACCTCCACCATAATCTGGAGACAGGAGCTACAACAATGAGTGTCCTGGTATATCTGTGCATTAAACAAGACGCACAAATAATTTCATTGGCACCATGTACTGTTTCAGTCTTGACTTGGTGACATTGCAGGGGAATTGAACACTGCGCACTGCTGATCACTGGGGTCCCAGCAGCTATTCATAAGCTAAGTTAGCTGTTTCTGCAGCTCAGCCCCACTCAAGTGAGTTGCAGTACTGGAAACAGACTATGGACCAGAGTGGTGCTGTTTCTGGGGGAGGGGATCAAGACCTCCTTTTCTAATCTCAAAACAAAGAATCAACCCACTATCATTGCCAACCAGTGTTAAATCCATTCTTCTTAACAAATATCATGAAGGGGTTTTCTATATGAGGAAAACTGATTAAGCAGCTTGCAAGCAGAACAAGATATCAGTGAACAGAAAATATAAGGTGATATGTACAGAAAGGTTAAACAAAATATGAATATAATATGTAGCTCAATAAAAGAGCAGTCTACAGATGATACATCAAACAAGATATATAACTGCAGTGAGATGTTCCTTAACACAAAGGGAAAAGAATAGCAGCCAAATAAATACTGATAAAAAGTAGGATACGAGATTACATGATATAGTTTTTTTATCTTCCATATCCATCCATCATTATTTTTGGACGCTCTGTTGTTTTTTTCACCTGAAGCCATTTCATCTCATGAGATATTGCCGCGATCTATGCATCCAGGCCCGGATCTGTCAGACTGCTTTCCTTTATCTGCCTGTCTCTCTTCTCAGCTGTACAGCTTGTGGGTCATAGATGCCAAGTTTCAAACTGTTATGTTTTGTATTTTACAGTCCTCACGCTGAGTGCAGTCCTTCCTACTCTTTTTTTAATAATTTTTTCATTATTCTCTTTTTTACCTCCTGTTTTGTGGCAAAGCATGATAAGAAGACACCATTATATTTGGCAAAGTAGGAAAAAAGAGACTTGCGTCTGAAAGGACTCTTGGTGATGAAACCTAATAGTCATTCTACCAGGTTGTTTGGATTCTTTTGGTGTAGGTTTCTTCAGTTTTTGAAAAGAATGGAAGCAGAATAAGTAGGAATGAAAGAAAGTATTTGCCCAGTACCAATTAGGACATTATGGTTAATGCAGAGGATTCCCTCATTTTTGATCTGTCAATGACTTGGAGAAGACAGCTGGTACAAAAATGTTCTCTTCCTCTGGAGGGACATGGTATGCCTGTATATTAAAGAGACAGGCTATTAATTTCAATGGGCATCATGTAATGTTTCATTTCTCCTGTGGTTGCACTGTAGGCAAATTTTACAAGGTTCTCTCTTGGATTACTATTTATTGCATGGATTTCCATCAGCAGGACATCCCGTGATCATCTTATTTTTTGGGAACATATCTAGCAACAACAGATAATCCAAGTAATAAAACCAAATGAACATAAACTGATCAGGATATGTACAATACAACTCTTAATTGGAAAAACTCAATTGACTTAGGATATTTATGATTTCTGAGTGATATACAGTACAGACCAAAAGTTTGGACACACCTTCTCATTCAAAGAGTTTTCTGTATTTTCATGACTATGAAAATTGTAGATTCACACTGAAGGCATCAAAAGTATGAATTAACACATGTGGAATTATATACTTAACAAAAAAGTGTGAAACAACTGAAAATATGTCTTATATTCTAGGTTCTTCAAAGTAGCCACCTTTTGCTTTGATTACTGCTTTGCACACTCTTGGCATTTTCTTGATGAGCTTCAAGAGGTAGTCACCTGAAATGGTATTCCAACAGTCTTGAAGGAGTTCCCAGAGATGCTTAGCACTTGTTGGCCCTTTTGCCTTCACTCTGCGGTCCAGCTCACCCCAAACCATCTCGATTGGGTTCAGGTCTGGTGACTGTGGAGGCCAGGTCATCTGTCGTGCCGTAGCACCCCATCACTCTCCTTCTTGGAAAAATAGCCCTTACACAGCCTGGAGGTGTGTTTGGGGTCATTGTCCTGTTGATAAATAAATGATGGTCCAACTAAACGCAAACCAGATGGAATAGCATGCCGCTGCAAGATGCTGTGGAAGCCATGCTGGTTCAGTATGCCTTCAATTTTGAATAAATCCCCAACAGTGTCACCAGCAAAGCACACCCACACCATCACACATCCTCCTCCATGCTTGTTCACCTTTTCTGCGTCACACAAAGACGCTGTGGTTGGAACCAAAGATCTCAAATTTGGACTCATCAGACCAAAGCACAGATTTCCACTGGTCTAATGTCCATTCCTTGTGTTCTTTAGCCCAAACAAGTCTCTTCTGCTTGCCTGTCCTTAGCAGCTATTTTACCATGAAGGCCTGCTGTACACAGTCTCCTCTTAACAGTTGTTGTAGAGATGTGTCTGCTGCTAGAACTCTGTGTGGCATTAACCTGGTCTCTAATCTGAGCTGCTGTTAACCTGCGATTTCTGAGGCTGGTGACTTGGATGAACTTATCCTCCACAGCAGAGGTGACTCTTGGTCTTCCTTTCTTGGGGCGGTCATCATGTGAGCCAGTTTCTTTGTAGCGCTTGATAGTTTTTGCGACTGCACTTGGGGACACTTTCAAAGTTTTCCCAATTTTTAGGACTGACTGACCTTCATTTCTTAAAGTAATGATGGCCACTCGTTTTTCTTTACTTAGCTGCTTTTTTCTTGACATAATACAAATTCTAGCAGTATATTAAGTAGGACTATCAGCTGTGTATCCACCTGACTTCTGCCCAACACAACTCATGGTCCTAACCCCATTTATAAGGCAAGAAATCCCACTTATTAAACCTGACAGGGCACACCTGTGAAGTGAAAACCATTTCAGGTGACTACCTCCTGAAGCTCATCAAGAGAATGCCAAGAGTGTGAAAAGCAGTAATCAAAGCAAAAGGTGGCTACTTTGAAGAACCTGGAATATAAGACATATTTTCAGTTGTTTCACACTTTTTTGTTAAGTACAGTATATAATTCCACATGTGTTAATTCATAGTTTTGATGTCTTCAGTGTGAGTCTACAATTTTCATAGTCATGAAAATACAGAAAACTCTTTGAATGAGAACGTGTGTCCAAACTTTTGGTCTGTACTGTACTTGGCTGATCACTCAGGGATAGAGGAATAAATCTGGTGGACACAGCTATAACGTTGGGCAAAGGCTTTACTGATCACACTTGGGGAAAATGGCTTGATGTACTGTAGTATTCTCAAAAGAGGCAATGGGCTTAGGCCCCATTCACACAACCGTATTATTGCGGGTCCACATTATTGCGGACCTGCAATAATACGGGGGCCGTCTGGCGTGTGTACCGCACCGCTTGGAACACACGTCGGACGGCCCCTTTCAAAATGCCTATACTTGTCCGTGCATGCGGACAAGTATAGGACATGCTTCATATTTTCCAGTAGAGCCGCAGCACGGAGCTAGCTCCGTGCGGCAGCTCCCATAGAGATTAATGGGACTGCATCTATTCCACAATATTGTGGAATAGATATGGCCCCATTCATACAGTCATGTGAATGGGGCCTTAATGGTTACAAAGAACGAAGAGGAGACACTTAGCTTGGCAGGTATGGTCTCACTTTGTGTGTTTCGTTAAAAAATAAAAATAAAAAAAAAGTTATGGCTCAGGATATAGCAACACAAAAAGTTATTTTTTTTTTTTACAAAAGGTATCTTTTTTATTGTGCAAAACTAGTAACTCATAAAAAAGATATAAAGTAGGTTACATATATTACAAATAGTTGTATATAGTCAAAATGGAACTATTGAAAGATATTCTGTAATAAATTCTGCAAAAACCAAGCCCTTACACAGCTCTCAATGGGAAAAAAATATGGCCCTTGGAATAAGATGAAGAAAAAACTAAAAAAAAAAGAAAACTAAAGCTTGGCCCTTAACCCTTTCAGGACTGGGCCATTTTGTCAGTTTTGTTTTTTACTCCCTGCCTTCCCAAGGCTATAACATTTTTATTTTTTGTTCACATAGACGTATGAGGGCTTGTTTTTTGTGGGACAAGTTGTACTTTCTAATGGGACCATTTAATATTGCATGAGATATAGTGGGTAGCTGTAAAAAATTCCAAATAGGGAGAAATTGGAAAAACAAATGCAATTTCGCCAACAGTTTTATGTTTTTGTTTTTTTCTTTTGTTTTTTACGGTGTTCCCTATGCCTATGTTACCTGCATGCTCCAGGTCAGTAGGATTAAAACAATACCACACTTTTTGTGTGAAAAAATAAAAAATAAACACTTTATTTATTTTTTTATTGCCATATTCTAACCCCTATAACTTTTTTATATTTATGTCTATGGAGCTGTGTGAGGGCTCATATTTTGCAGGACCATCTGTACTTAGTGATTTTGAAGTTTGTGTGGCTTTTTTGATGACTTTTTATTCACTTTTTGGGGGGAGATAAAGTGACAAAAAAGGGAAATGGGATACATATTGTTATATTTTAGCAGTACGGACATTATCAGCCACGGCAATGACTATGATTTTTTTTTAATATTAGTTATTCTAGTTTTAGGGAAACAGGGTGATTTCACCTTTTATATTGTTTTATATTTTATTTATTTATTTTACTTTTTCACTGATGGACACCATATTTAAATATTTCGCATATTTTACATTGCTAACAGATCCTGTTAATACTATGATGTCTATTACTGATATATAAGCATATTTGATCAAACAGTGTAAAATAGTATAATCTGCTTAGATTTGGTACAGTAGATAATAAAAGGTCTAAGACACTGAGATGGAGACAACGTGCAGTCAGCAACTCTGAGCAGCTTACCATCTTCTATTCAATGCAGCTCTACCCTGAACTCCTCATTCTGAGCACATACTGCATTGTAAAATCCTCCAGTTCTTTTCTTATTTTGGAGAAATATTGATGTGAAATTTTTTTTGAGGGACTAATAAAAATGGTCATCATTGTGAATTTTATAACCTTGGTTTCATGACTCTATTGCAACAGCTATTGCATTACATCCATAGTGTAGGTAGAATGTGTAAACTCTTGACTCTTGCATGAGAAGGATGTTCAGAATTTCCAGTTATTTGTGCTAATGGGCTTCAGGGATCAAGGAAGGCCAGAATACAGAATGGCAAGGTTGGCATCTGCATACAGGGCCTTTAAGTATCGACAAATAAAGAACAGTAAGTGTCAGAAATAAGGGTGATGGCTTTATCCTGCATGTTTTTTCCTCCTTTACTGGTTTCCTGGTCTAGCGTATGACACAGCTCTCTTTAATACAGATTATTACTGAGTCACACTCAACTCCATCAAGCTGTGATATCAATAAGGTAGAGTTATCCTTGTCACTGAAAGATAATAAATGGTAGAATTAAGGTGGTTGCTCAGGGATAATATCCTTAAAGAGGTCAGTGCAACTTTAAAAAGAATATTTAGTTTCATACAGAGACATATTACGCAAGTGCAGTGACCGGCAGGGGAGGTGAGAATAGGAAGAGTGGTAGTAGCTATGATGGTGGTGGTAGTACTCACAGTTCATGACAGATTTCTCCAGCCTGGTGCTCCCTAGGGTTGTGTAGTGACTCAAGGGCACACCCTTTCTCCCCTCAGAGCACCTACTGGTATTGGGGCTTCTGCCTAAAGGTAGCTGGGGTGCAATTAATGGTGAACCAGTTTGTTGGAGTGCAAGTGCAGAGGCAGAGGCTGGCGTATGGATGGTGTAGTCAATAATCAGACTCTTTGGTTGCAATAAATAAAGTCTTTCGTTACATCGTTTCGTAGGCATGCTATTCTTGTTAACCCTCTCTGCAATTGGTGGTCTGAGGTTGCAGATTTTAAATACAGATGGCTAGTCCATCTCAAAGTGTGGTAGGTGCTAAGACAATATTCCTTTTCACAGCACAAATGTCTTTTATGCCATAAATTAGGCATACCTTGCTGTCAAAATCCTGCTTGGTCTGGGTGGTTCTGGACCTTTTATAGATGTCTAATTCCTTTTTTTTTAGAGGAACTCTGGAAGTAGAGTTCTCTGGACCTGGGCATGGTCTGCAAGAGCTTTCACACATGCATCCTTCCTGTAGCTCTGTTCTCTGGTTAGATATAACCAACCAGGGAGCGGGCTAAGTCCATCAACCTGGTAACCTACACATTCTGCCAATGTTAACCATCTGTTGCCAATATATTGCTGTTAGCATTACACAGGGCATAAAGAAGTGAGTGTTTTACCAATAACTCACATTTAAGGGGCATCTGTCAGGAGATTTGTACCTATGATCCTAGCTGACCTGTTGAATGTGTGCTTCACGGCTGAAGGCATCTATTTTGGTTCCACGTTCATATGCTCCCACATTGCTGAGAAAAATTATATTTTAATATTGCTAAAGAGACTCTAGGAGCAACAGGGGCATTGCCTACACCTAGAGGCTCAGTTCTCTCTGCAAATGCTGCGTCGTCTGCACTTTGATTGACAAGGCAATGTGCAATGATGCTTACGCTGCCTGACCCTGTCAATCAAAGTGCAGAGGGTGTATAGAGCGGAGACTCTAGGTGTGATGGCAATACCCTCCTAGAGCAACTATGGACTCCAGCTTGGTAAATCTTCCACAGTGACTACTGTGCATGCCTCCTAGAGCAACTATGGACTCCAGCTTGGTAAATCTTCCACAGTGACTACTGTGCATGCCATAGAGCCTGCTCACAACACTCTCTTATGCAAGTCAATGGGTCATTCTCTGACTGTTTTCTTACATACAGGTGCTTGCTGTAAAGCTACATCAAAAACTCACCCTCTGCAATATGTAGGAGAATCCACATCTAGGTCACAACAAAATCCAGGAAAGAGCACCATTAATAATGAGCAAATTTATAATTGAACTGGAAGTTATTTTTGGGTCTGATTCATTCCCATAAGGCATTTGATTTGTTTCAAATCCAAATTGATTCTAGTTGAAGTGCTGCAATCAACCACAAAAGCTCTAAATGGGATTCTGGTATTTTTTGTCTTAATCTCCCTCTCTCTGCAAAAATTCTCCTGAATCACATGAAATTCTGATTCTATGGAATCCTAATTTCTTAAGAAGTTTGAATCGAATTTTGGTTCTATGGAATCTATTTGCTCATCTGTAATCGCAGCAATTTACTTTTCATGAGAACGTGCCCTAACAGCAATAACTGTCATTACAACAGTGCTAATTGACATGGTCATTAGGGCCAAACATTTCTAGAACCTAAAGGTGTCAATATCAATAAGTAAATTTTAGAGGATGAAAATATTGATCACGTTGAAGTACTGTAAGATTTCTAAAATGCCTCAGTTATATTGCCAGTGGAAGAACAATTACTGACGCATAGCCTCAATGTGTGACAGTCCAAAGTCTGTATCAATTCTCTCAGTTTTTAAGATCTCTGCTTGCTGTCATTTACTGTTGACAAAAATTGTGAAGGCTGTGAGAAATTAAGAGTAAATATATAATTTTTAATACCCTTTCTTCCCTTGGTGCACACCTTAATGTTGGGGGTCCTGCTTAGTGGTAGTGGGTTGGCTATAGTATTGTGGGTTTAGTGCAGCTGCAAGGCAAGATATATAGGTGCTGTGGACAGACACTACAAATCTTCCCAGAATGAAATGTATGGATAAAGGCCAGTATGGGAATTCAAGTACTCCTTCTCTCTATCTCTCCAAAGTCTCTCTCTATCAGGCTAAAAGTCTGTGAAAGTCTGAAGAGTGTTTTAGCAATGTCCATCCCACTGCAGCACGCTTGGACTGGCCCACAGGTGTACAGGTGAATCCCCTGGTGGGCTCCTGAGCAAGGTGGGCCCCTAGTCTTTCACCCCCTGCACATGTGGCACATAACACAGTAGACTTACTGCACTGCATACATATATTCAATGTGCAGCACCTCAACCAGCCAATGTTCATATAAAAAACTGATAGAAACTCCCCAGTTTATTATTACAGACACAATCAGCGCTGAGATGACTTCTATGTATAGAGGAAAGCTACCAGTATCCTCTTCTCCCCAGGACCTACCTTCTTGATTCTGTGTGAGCAGGTAATATTTGAATGTTTCCGTATGGTGGGCTCTCAAAATGAATTTTACTGGTGGGCCCTAGGCACACCAGTCTGACACTGCACTGCAGTAAAGTCTCTAACTGCCTTAAACAGTAAGTACCTTACTAAATGACTTCAATGTTTGGCCATGCAGATTCTGGACAGGATTCTTTTAATTTTTCCTTTCTCTTTCTGGAGTACTGTAAAATTGAGATGGTTTTCTCTTTGTAACTTTCTCAAAAATATTGATGATCTGGGAGGAAAGCCTAGTTCTCTGAGACGTGAGCACATGCAGCTCCCTCATTTCTTCCACTAGTACACTGAGCTGATCTAAGTCCATAACCTAACCTCCTACAGGGGCAGAATCAGGATTATTAACCCCGACTGATCCATACAGAGACATGCTGGTACATTACAAGTAGAGCTGAGCGAAGTATAGGAAAATTCGATTTGTCTGCTTCGCAGAATTTTACAGAAAAATTTGCACTGTGACGAATTACTTCATCATGAAGCACATTTCTTTGTATGTAGTGGGTGCAATGACAGGGAGTGGCGATTCAGATGCTGCATTCATAGATGGCAGCAGCATCTGACATTAATATTGCAATGTAAAATTTTAAAAAATATTAATAAAATCATACTTACCTTTATCCATTTGATCGTGAAGAGCTGGCCGCCACCATATTAACAGAAGATCCAGCGACATAGGTCACCACGCACGGGATCTCGCGCGGGATCTTCAATCAAGATTGCGGTGACTGGCTCTTCGCTCTCAAACGGATGAGGTAAGTATTTTTTATTTTTTACCACCAGTCAGGGAAAATCGTTTCATTACCACAAAGCACAAGGAAATTCGGCTTTGCGGCAAATCAAATTTTCCTGTGAAATTCGGATCAAGTTACACTTCATGGACTTTGATTCGCTCAACACTTATTACAAGGCAGTGCATTAAATACCATTATGAACAACAAAAACAGTTTGCAAGAACCGTATT
This sequence comes from Rhinella marina, assembly GCA_900303285.1. NCBI lineage: Eukaryota > Metazoa > Chordata > Amphibia > Anura > Bufonidae > Rhinella > Rhinella marina. The sequence goes on along the minus strand of ONZH01018528.1, from coordinate 18,228 downwards.
CTGGGGTACTGCATATAGGCATCATGTTTGTGCCACATATCCCAAGAAGTGCAGAGCCAAGAGGAAAGGAAGAACCTACCTGCACATTTTATTTATCAAAACTGTGATATCCCTTTAATGGATCTGTTCAAATCCCTTTATCATTAATCACAACGCACCAAACTGTTCCACCTTTATAATTCCAGGTTTAAGCAATATATGCTGGCTGTACATGCAAAGCCTAAATGCACCTGTTTTCTCTGTGTTGTTTTAATACCGCTGTGCCTTTTCATGTGAGAAGTTGATTAACACATTGACGCTTAAAGCATGTATTGATTTCTAAATTACCCACCATAGTTTTTCTGTAGGTTTTATGCAACAATTAATCCAGCATGTCATTGCTGCAGGAATCTTATTCTGAATGAGAAACTCATGTCAGAAGCAGCAGACTTGATAAACCACGGTGGGAGAGTTCCCTATGATTTTAATTGAGTTGGCTTGATACATGACTCCTGCTGTGTGTGTAGTCTTCTCATTTTGAATCCTGATTTCCGAATTTTACTGCTGCAGTCAGAGTCCTGACTTGCAAAAGAATTTTTATTGGAATGTAACATGGAGCACTGAGAGCTACAGAGTGGAACAAAGGCGGCACTGTGCTAGCATAAGATGACTTTGTGAGTCTGCCCCATATTATAGCAAGAGTTGCTATATGCACAATGGGGCGGGCTTGGCATTTCTGGGGCCCCAATCAAAACTATGTCTGTGGACCCTAATCAAGAAAGCCAGACAGGAATTTCTATTTCCAGCAACGGTTCCCTATCTGTACACAACAGTCCCTGTGTCATTAGGCCACAGATACAGTTGAAAGTTATGGCCTGGGTCACTTCTAGCTGTCTGCTGCCTGAGGTAAAAGCTGAAATGGTGTCCTCCCCGCCATGCCATATTCCCAGTCCAACCTTTCCTTTCAGCCCGATTACTAAAGGTATTTTTGTAATGGACATTACATACAGCACCACATACCTCTTATATCCAGTGATGTCTCCTTAGATGTAGATGTTCCCTTTCCTCATCTCCATTTGGACCAGACTGCTATGACAAAGTATTTCAGCCACATCTTGTCTCTGCAGAGACACACATTTTTCCATTATTCTCGCTCTCCTGGTTTTGCAACAGTGCTATCCTTCTCCTACCCCCAATACTGTACCCCCTGTGCTTCCCAATGCCACCAAATACTATATTGCAGAAATAAGTTCAGTGCCAAATAGTCCCTGAAGTGTTCCCAAAAGTCCCATCAATAGAAATAATTCTATCCCAGACTGTCCTCATTAATAGTAGTGCCCCCAATAGTGATAATGCTCTCCAGGAGTGCCCCCATTAGTAGAAATGCAGATCCATATTGTGTCCAATAATAATGCCCCACAGTACCCATGAAGTAATAATGGAGTTATAATGCACCAGTAGTGCCGCTCATATGGTTAATGCGCCCAAGGATTAATAAGGCCCTCAGTAGTGCCATCAATATTTCATGCCCCCAGTATTTATAAGTGCACCTCATTTACTGTCCCCAATCAATATCCCCCTGTATTTATAATGCCTCCTCTCGTTAATGGCTCCAGTAGTGTCTCTTGTATTATTATAATGTCCCTGAGCAGTGCCCTCTTTTTTATAATGTCCCCCAGTAGTGCCCTCTTTTTTATAATGTCCCCCAGTAGTGCCCTCTTTTTTTATAATGTCCCCCAGTAGTGCCCTCTTTTTTATAATGTCCCCCAGCAGTGCCCTCTATTTTTCTAATATCCCCAGCAGTGCCCTCTTTTTTATAATATCCCCAGAAGTGCCCTCTTTTTCATAATGTCCCCAGTAATGCCTTTTTTTTTATAATGCCCCCAGCAGTTCCCCCTTTTTTTGTATTATCCCCCAGCAGTGCCCTCTTATGTTTATAATGTCCTCAGTAGTGCCCCATGTATTTTTATAATGTTCCCCAACAGCGCCCTCTTCATTTATAGTGCCCTTTATTTACAGCATGATAACATCATCACGTGTGCTGGAGCGATGATGTCATCATGTCTGCTTGCGCCTGGATTGAGGCCTACAAGCTTGAACAGCAGGGATGGGAGCTGTAGGCTCCCGTTTCCCATGGAAAGATGAAGTGCTGTCTGTCTTAGGAGCTATTCACACTGTCTTGAGGCACTGCTGTTCATGCATCCAAGGACACGTTCTTTCTTGGTGTGACTGCAGCAATAGACCATGGTCTTCATATGCGACAAGGTGGTTTGTGGTATGGAATCTAAGGTAATGAAAAAAAAACTCTGTGTGAATGGCCACTTAGACATAACTAATGCTGCTCTCAGCTGAGAAGAGGATACGGTTGTTTCTATTCTGGACTCCAGATTGATACAATGGGGAAGATTTGAACCTAGTTCACACTTCAGCGATTTGGTCAATGTTTTCCCATCAGTGATTGTGAGCCAAAACCAGAACAGGAGCAAATCTTTCCATTATAACTTATGTCTGTATAAGCTCCATTGCTGATATTGGCTCACAATCACTGATGGAGATCACTGACAAAATATTGACTAAATCATTGAAGTGTGAACTACGGCTTACTGTGGTAAATGCATTTAGAGTGAAGTTGGCATGATCTAGTGAGAAAGAGACATGACTTTAGATGCAACAATGTGGGGCAAAATTACACTAGAATTGTGGTGCAAAAAGAAAGCAAAATAATAGGTAGTATAACCTCAGACTAGGCAGTGTAAAGGTGCAGCAAATTTATCACCCAGCATCAGTCGCTGTGATAAGTCCGACACATTTTCAGACTGTCTGGTCTAGGTTTACCTTGATTGAATCCTACAGTACTAGTATATACAGTATGCCTAAGGTGGCCACATGTTTCACCCCAAAAAGCTGGACATGCCATGTCTTAGTTTCCCACTTTTCCATCATCCTCCCACCTTCTGAACACCCCATCCTGCAACCCCCAATACTGTGTCGTTGTGCTCCCCAATATTATACTGCAGAAACAGTCCCCCTGAAAATACTAGTTACACAGATAGTTCCCCCTTCAATAATAATTAGTGCCTCTGACACTAATAGAGTTGTAAACATAATGTCCCCCAAAAACAAATGTTATACAGCTAATACTGTGACAGCGTGACCCCCCCCCATACACACAGTAACATTGCTCCCAAAAGTCCCACCAATATTAGAATTTCTCTGCCAGAGTGCACTTAGTAGTAAAAATACCCCTAACTGTGCCCCACAAGTAATAATGCTACTATAGTGCCCATACTGTGTGCCAGTAGAAAAAAAATCCCCTTCTTAGTTCCCCAGTAGAGCCAATGCCCCCAAAGTGCCCCCATAATGTGTGCCAGTATAAAATGCCCCTATACAGTGCCTTGTGTCATCTGACCCGTACCTGGTTTTGGCTCACAATCACTGATAGCACTGACCAAACACTGAAGAGAGAATAAGGCCTTATATGCAATTTTTTGAGCATTGATATGGGTTAAATTAATTTAAAATCTGAACCGCAGGTCAATTTTCACTGAAGATTTTTTTTAAATGTCAGGGGAAAGCAAACAGACAATCAGCTCCTGTACTCACTCTGTAATGAAAGTGCCTCTGGGTGAAGCGTGTCCCAGATGGTGATGGTCAGCACAGCACAAAGAAACAAAATCCAGCACTTGTTTCTTTCCTAGATAAAATTGTAGTATTTAGTAATAAAATATTAAAACCACATACACACATGGACAGAATTCCTCTTATGTGTTTTGTGCTATCAAGACCACTTAGGCCTCTTTCACACGAGCGTCACGGATTAGGTCCGGATGCGTTCAGGGTGCGTTCAGGAAAACTCGCACCATTTTGCAAGCAAGTTCAGTCAGTTTTGTCTGCGATTGCGTTCAGTTGTTCAGTTTTTTCCGCGCGGGTGCGATGCGTTTTGATGCGTTTTTCACGCGCGTGATAAAAAACTGAAGGTTTACAAACAACATCTCTTAGCAACCATCAGTGAAAAACGCATTGCACCCGCACTTGCTTCAGGATGCAATGCATTTTTCACTAAAGCCCCATTCACTTCTATGGGGCCAGGGCTGCGTGAAAAACGCAGAATATAGAACATGCTGCGTTTTTCACGCAACGCAGAACTGATGCGTGAAAAAAAACGCTCATGTACACAGACCCATTGAAATGAATAGGTCAGGATTCAGTGCGGGTGCTATGCGTTCACGTCACGCATTGCACCCGCGCGGAAAACTCGCTCGTGTGAAAGGGGCCTTAGGCTACTTTCATAGCTGCGACATGGAGATTCAGCTGCCTGATGCAGCAAAAGTGGTGAGAATCGGCCGGATACATGCAGAGGTTTGTGTCCGGTCGATTCTTGGCATTTTTACGAGAATGCGGCTGGATCTCCATCCGTTATACTTAATGGGGACAACGAGTATTGCAGTTGTATCCAGCAGTGCCAGATCCAGAAAGTACTGGCGGGCTGTTCTCTTCCGGAACAGCCTGCGGGAATCTCTGCCGCAGATGTGAAAGTAGCCTAAATCATAGCATTTTATAAAAGTCATCAAACTTGCTAGTACTGCAAAATGTTGCAGATTTGCTGCACGCAGATCCATGGCAGTAAATCCTTGTTCTTTCAGTCTTGTATGGATGCACCATCAGGGATTTTCAGCATGCTTCCTTGGCCTATAGCAGTCTATGGGCTTTGCATTTAACTACGCAGATCTGCAATATGACAATGTGTATGACGCCTTAGAGAACATGGCCTTGATATAGATCCATGTTTTACGAATCTGTAATATAATACCATAGACTACCGGTAAATGGAGGGTGGCTGCAGTTGTGTAGAGTGTGGCTGCTTCTTCGTACAGTCAGAACTTGTAGTAGTTGTAAACTAGAAATGAGCGAATCTTCAAAAATTCGCTTCGGCGAATAATCGCCGAATTTATAACAAGATTCGTTCTTAATACAAATTTATTCGGTCGAAGTTGCGTTAAAAAATAATTGCTGTTTTGCAAACATTCCTGCACAAATTACGAACATACAGTCTAAGCGTTGTTGAAAGTATGCTACTGAACTGAATGCGTAAGCATTAGGGTACAAAGTGTGTACGAATCCTTAGTGTCTATTGACTCGCGATTGGGTCATACGCACGCACGACAGTAGGCCGCTGCGTACAGTCATCAGAGGCAGTCCATATGAGCTAGAAAAGTAAGGTGCTAGCTATCCGGCTAAGTGCATAATTTACCAAACACACCATACAATAAGTGCACAATAGGACACATTGCAGTACCTGAAAAGAATACACACAATGGGCTAAACAGGTTCATGAACCTGTAAAAACATTATTGCTAAAATACTGCAAAGACAAAATTATGAAAACATTTTAGTGCAATCAATTTTACATTTGCGAGCATAATAGGCTCAGATACAGTGCCTTGCGAAAGTATTCACCCCCCTGGAACTTTTCAACCTTTTGCCACACTTCAGGCTTCAAACAAAAAGATATAACTAGAGTTGATCGAATCCTAAAATGTTCGGGGATTCGGAATTCGTCCCGAATTTTCTGCGGGATTCGTGGGTTCGACCGAATCACGAATCCCATTAAAGTCTATGGGAGACCCGAATATTTTTGCAGGGGCCAAAGGTTCTGCACAGTCAAGTTTGCCCCAACATGTGAAAACCTCAGAAAAAGATGGAAACACCTTGGAAATGGATAGGAAACACCAGGGGCAGCATGTAGGGATGCCTCTGAGGCTCCCTAATTGCACCATTTTTTCTAAATCTGGCCAATAGTCTGGTGATGACCCCAAGGCAATTTTCAGGGACACGGTAATGGTGACCCACTTAAAAATGCTGCCTGACAACCTGGCGGTGAACCCCTGATTGTCTGTCTTTCAATAAGTTTACAGTGTAAAGCATGGTGGTGAGCCTCAGTATGACTTTTTGGATGGAGATTGCATGTGGTCACGTACTCCCTGGAACCCCATAGTCACCCCTTCTCTGATGTGCTACCCCAGAACATTCTCTGCCCCAATTCGCAAGACCTTTTGCAGTCTCAGTGTGCTGACAGTGGGGATTTACCAGTGTTGTCTGAGGAGGTGGTGGACAATGGCGAGACTCAGGTGTCGGGGGGTGAGGTAGTTGTATGGGAAGCAAGTTACAGTGGGGACTTCTTGGGGGGACTTTCTCATGATGGGACAGATTCAACTTGGGTGGATCAGGCACAGGAACAGATCAATTTTTTTTTGTGTGTTTATTTAACTTTTATTTAGCACAAATAACCAAAGAGATATTTATTCGTTCTCTTCGCTGCACAGTCTGGCGTTGGGGTTCGTCACTTTGATGGCGAGCTGTGCCGCTCTCTCCACAATGGTCTTTCGGTTCTTTGAGGAGACGTTGTGGGCGATTTCTGCACAGAAGGACTTGTTGCTCATCAACAGAACCTCGAGCTCCTTGACATTGTGGACCAGGAATTTGCGGAACCCTGTGGGCAGCATGTGTTTGGTCTTCTTGTTGCTACCGTACCCAATGTTGGGCATCAGGATCTGCCCCTTGAACCTCCTGCGGGCTCTGTTGTCAATACCTCTGGGTTTACGCCAGTTACGCTTAATCTTTACATAACGGTCTTATTGGTGGCGGATGAACTTCTTTGTCCGCTTCTTGACGATCCTGGGCTTAATGAGGGGCCGGAGAGCCGCCATGATACAGGTTTGGAGCGTCCGCCTTCTCCGCAGACAGGAAGAGAGCGGAACAGATCAATTTTAAGTGTGAGGCAACATCAGCACCACAACCGCTTGGGAGAGGCAGTGGACATTGTGTTTAGAAAGGCTGATGGGCTTCCGTCAGCACTGTGTGTATAGAACCCCATGGCCTTTCATAAAAAATTTGGTTACAAAGCCGCATGACTCCTGAAAAATTGTTTTTAGAAAGTCGGATGACTTTCCTGAAAAATTGTTAGTAGAAAGACGGATGACTTTCCTGAAAAATTGTTAGTAGGAAGCCGGATGACTTTCCTGAAAAATTGTTGCATATGCAACTCAGATGAAGAGGAGGAGGAGGAAAGCAAGCAATTTAGGAGGTAGCCTGAGGTGGGGATGAGAACTGGGGGATATCCATGACCTGTTCATCTTGATGAACGTGAGGATGTCGGCGTTGTCGGTGGACAGGCACGTCCGTTTGTCCGTAATGATACCCCCGGCGGCACTAAAGACCCTTTCAGACAGTATACTTGCAGCAGGGCAGGCAAGCACCTCAAAAGCGTACTGCGCAAGTTCTGGCCACCTGCCCAGCTTGGCCAGCCAGTAATTATATGGCGTGGAGTTATCGGTCAGGACGTTGGCCTGGTCCGCGACATACTCCCTCACCATCTTTCGGTACTGTTCCGCCCTGCTCTGCCTGCCCTGTGGCTGTGTCGTACTGTCTTGCTGGGGTTTAAGAAACTTGGCAAAAGCATGGAATAGTGTACCCCTGCCCTTGGCGCCTACACTGACTTTCCCCCTCCTCTCCTCTCCAACTTCAGCCACTGCAGTCCGCCCCCTGTTGCTCGACTGGTCTGGAAAGGCCTGTAGCAGTTTCTGAACCAGGGCCTTGTGGTAGAAAGTGCTCCTTTCCTCCACGGGTATAAGTTGGGCAAAGTTGTCCTTGTAGCGTGGGTCAAGGAGGGTGTACACCCAATAGTCATTGGTGGACAGTATCCTCTTGACCCGGGGATCACGACAAAGACAGCCAAGCATAAAGTCTGCCATGTGCCCTACTGTGCCAACACGCAAGCCTTCAGCCTCCTCACTTAGCAGACTCTCCATCTCCTCCTCCCCCTTCCTCCGACCCCAATTCATCCTCCTCAGCCCATACCTGCTCAACAGGTAGCATGGAATCACCCCCTAATGCATGGTGCCCAAGAGTTTCTTCCTCCTCCTCAGCCTCCTCCTCAGTTTCGTGCTGCGAAACTGACAACAGGGTGCTTTCAATGTCACTGTCTTCCCCCACCTCCTGTGACACTGCTGAATCCTCAGATCTTAGGTTCCTCAAGGAGTTCTGGATGAGGCACAACAGAGGGATGGTGACACTGATGATGTGTGCATCACCACTGACCATCTCTGTTGCCTCCTCAAAGGGACCTAAGACCTGGCAGATGCCAGCCATCCACGTGCACTCCTCAGCATAGACATGAGGAAGCTGACTGGCCTGACTACCACCTCAGGGGATCAGCTGGCAGTCTACAACTCCCCTGCGTTGTTGGTATACCCTGGCTAGCATGTGTAACGTCGAATTCCAACGCGTGGGAACATCACACAGCAGCCAGTGAACAGGGAGTTGTAGCCGCCCTTGCACAGTCCTGAGGGTCGCGGCATCGGTGGTGGACTTGCGAAAATGGGCGCATATGCGCCGCACCTTGGTGAGCAACTCACTCTACTGGGGGTAGGTCTTGAGGAACCACTGGACCACCAAGTTGAGCACGTGGGCCATGCATGGCACGTGAGTCAGCCTACCAAGATGCAGAGCCGCCACCAGGTTACGCCCATTATCGCAGACCACCATTCCTGGCTGAAGGTTCAGCGGCGCCAGCCACACATTGGTCTGCCCCCTGATGCCATGTAAGAGCTCTTCAGCTGTGTGCCTCTTATCCCCCAGGCTCAGCAGTTTCAGGACTGCCTGCTGCCGCTTCCCTACCACAGTGCTGAAACTGCTGGCCATCGAGGAAATGAGACTTGACAATTGGGGCATTACTGCCACTTTGGAGGAGGAGGAGGTGGAGGCATAATGTGCCGGAGACACACAGACGGAACTATGTCCCGCAATTCGTGGTGTGGGTAGCACATGTGCAACCCCACGATCGGTCTCTGACCCAGCCTCCACCAGATTGACCCAATGTACCGTGAGGGAGATGTAATGTCCCTGGCCACCGGTACTCGTCCACGTATCTGTGGTCATGTGGACTTTACCACAAACCACGTTTTTGAGAGCGTGGGCGATGTTCTCAGACACATGCCGGTGCAGGGCGGGGACGGCACATCGGGCAAAATAGTGTCGGCTGGGGACAGAGTAACGGGGGGCTGCCGCCTCCATAAGGTTGCGGAAGGATTCTATCTCGCCTGTACAGCAACATTTCCAAACTAATCAGCTTGGCGATGTGCACATTTAGAGCTTGCGCATGGGGGTGGGTGGCTGCGTACTTGCGCTTGCGTTCAAATGTCTGCGGTAGAGACAGTTGAACGCCGCACTGGGACACATGAGTGGAGGAGAGGGAGGGAGATGGAGCTGGAGGGGTCCTTTCGGGGCTGGAGGCTGCAATGTCCTGGCTTGGACGAGACACAGTTGCTGGACTAACTGTGTCAACGTCACCAGCTGACAGAAGTGCAAACCATTTGGTGGGGTGTTTTCTCTCCAAATGTTTGTGCAGGCTACTAGTGGTCAGGTTATTGCGTTTTGAACCCCTGCTCATTGATGTGTGGCACAGCTTGCACAGCGCCAAACGAGGATCGGCCTCATCATCCTTAAAGTACTCCCAAACTAAGGAGTGGCGCATAGTACGGGCTGGAGCGTGACCTCTAGGAGCACTTGGGGAAGTAGTGACTCGGCCCTGGCTTCTCCCTCGTCACAGCCCTCTGGCTCTCTCAACAGCTTGTGGTGCAGATGTCGTCTCACAGTCTGAACCACTGCCTGCAGTTGCCTCATCCACCCAAGTAGGATCTGTCCCCTCATCATCCCCCAGGTCTTCCTCAGACTCCACAGTGACGTCCCTGACAACTACCTCCGACAACAGTGTCTCGTCGTCATCTTCCACCAGCTCCTCAGACGCCACTGCTAACTCCCCACTCTCATAACCCGGAGACAGCAAAAGGTCCTGAGAATCAGGGCATAGCAGCTCGTCCACTGGCACATCAGGGAAGTGGTGGCTGAAGAGTTCCATGGATAAATTTTGTCCGTGGGACATACCCCTAGAGGGTTCTGGCTGGGGAGAAGGAGGGCGAGTTGGAGGACAGACACCCTGGCTCAGAGAAGTCGACTGGCTGGATGAGGGGGCAGACGAATCGTGGCTGGACGTGCTCTCTGCAATCCACTGAACCACCTCCTGTTGTTGTTTGGGGTCTGTCAGAGTTGTAGGACGCTGCCCTACCAACTTCTGGAGTTGACCAGGCACCCTGACCTTACGTGTTTCCACTGTACCCACAGCAGCCGGCACTGTCACCACGCACACCACGGTCATCACCGCTGTCCACAGCACCACCACGATTCCCACCTCTCCCTCCACGACCACCTCTTCCACCTCTCCCAGCTCTTCCCCCTCTCCCCTTGACCCTGGGGTTCTCCATGTGCACAATAGCAGTATTATATTATTATAATTGTAAAGATTCAATACGGTATCTACAGACTGTGAGGTATATAGCAGGCTGATGAAATTTTTTTCCCAACTCACTGCACCGTGTATTATAGATCAGTGAAATTCAACGGACAATATAGATACGCAGGTAAAATTATTTTTCACACCTATCCCAAAAAACAAAATGTACGCAGTTTGCGCAAATAAAACTGGAATCTACAGATCAATACTGTATCTATAGACTGTGAGGTATATAGCAGGCTGATGAAATTTTTTTCTCAACTCACTGCACCGTGTATTACAGATCAGTGAAATTCAACGGACAATATAGATATGCAGGTAATATTATTTTTCACACCTATCCAAAAAAAAATTTCTACGCAGTTTGCGCAAATAAAACTGGAATCTACAAATCAATACGGTATCTATAGACTATATAGCAGGTATATAGCAGGCTGATGAAATTTTTTTTCCCAACTCACTGCACCGTGTATTACAGATCAGTGAAATTCAACGGACAATATAGATACGCAGGTAATATTATTTTTCACACCTATCCCCAAAAAAAATGTACGCAGTTTGCGCAAATAAAACTGGAATCTACAGATCAATACGGTATCTATAGACTGTGAGGTATATAGCAGGCTGATGAAATTTTTTTCCTAACTCACTGCACCCTGTATTACAGATCAGTGAAATTCAACGGACAATATAGATAGATATGCAGGTAAAATTATTTTCAGACGTATCCAAAAAAAATGTACGCAGTTTGCGCAAATAAAACTAGAATCTACAGATCAATACGGTATCTATAGACTGTGAGGTATATAGCAGGCTGATGAAATGTATACCCTAGTCACTGCACAGTCATGCACAGGAATATATCTGTTTACAGATGTATAGTTTGAGCTATGTGGCTGGACAAGGTGTACCAGGCACAGCTCTGCACAGAATACAGGCTTACAGCATATACTGAATTTTTCTCACAGAATCAATTAGTTTTTAAAAGACTGTTGGGGCTTCCTATCCTGCACAGAATACAGGCTTACAGCATATACTGTATAGTTTTCTTCACAGAATCAATTAGTCTTTAAAAAGACTGTTGAGGTATATAGCAGGCTGATGAATTTTTTTTCCCAACTCACTGCACCGTGTATTACAAATCAGTGAAATTCAACGGACAATATAGATATGCAGGTAATATTATTTTTCACACCTATCCCAAAAAAAAAAATTTACGCAGTTTGCGCAAATAAAACTGGAATCTACAGATCAATACGGTATCTATAGACTGTGAGGTATATAGCAGGCTGATGAAATTTTTTCCCAACTCACTGCACCGTGTATTACAGATCAGTGAAATTCAACGGACAATATAGATATGCAGGTAATATTATTTTTCACACCTATCCCAAAAAAAAAATTTACGCAGTTTGCGCAAATAAAACTGGAATCTACAGATCAATACGGTATCTATAGACTGTGAGGTATATAGCAGGCTGATGAAATTTTTTTCCCAACTCACTGCACCGTGTATTACAGATCAGTGAAATTCAACGGACAATATAGATATGCAGGTAATATTATTTTTCACACCTATCCCAAAAAAAAAATTTACGCAGTTTGCGCAAATAAAACTGGAATCTACAGATCAATACGGTATCTATAGACTGTGAGGTATATAGCAGGCTGATGAAATTTTTTTTCCCAACTCACTGCACCGTGTATTACAGATCAGTGAAATTCAACGGACAATATAGATACGCAGGTAATATTATTTTTCACACCTATCCCAAAAAAAAAAAATTTACGCAGTTTGCGCAAATAAAACTGGAATCTACAGATCAATACTGTATCTATAGACTGTGAGGTATATAGCAGGCTGATGAAATTTTTTTCCCAACTCACTGCACCGTGTATTACAGATCAGTGAAATTCAACGGACAATATAGATATGCAGGTAATATTATTTTTCACACCTATCCCAAAAAAAATTTCTACGCAGTTTGCGCAAATAAAACTGGAATCTACAAATCAATACGGTATCTATAGACTATATAGCAGGTATATAGCAGGCTGATGAAATTTTTTTCCCAACTCACTGCACCGTGTATTACAGATCAGTGAAATTCAACGGACAATATAGATACGCAGGTAATATTATTTTTCACACCTATCCCCAAAAAAATGTACGCAGTTTGCGCAAATAAAACTGGAATCTACAGATCAATACGGTATCTATAGACTGTGAGGTATATAGCAGGCTGATGAAATTTTTTCCCAACTCACTGCACCGTGTATTACAGATCAGTGAAATTCAACGGACAATATAGATACGCAGGTAATATTATTTTTCACACCTATCCCAAAAAAAAAAAAAAATTTACGCAGTTTGCGCAAATAAAACTGGAATCTACAGATCAGTACTGTATCTATAGACTGTGAGGTATATAGCAGGCTGATGAAATTTTTTTCCCAACTCACTGCACCGTGTATAACAGAGCAGTAAAATTCAACGGACAATATAGATAGATATGCAGGTAAAATTATTTTCAGACGTATCCAAAAAAAATGTACGCAGTTTGCGCAAATAAAACTAGAATCTACAGATCAATACGGTATCTATAGACTGTGAGGTATATAGCAGGCTGATGAAATGTATACCCTAGTCACTGCACAGTCATGCACAGGAATATATCTGTTTACAGATGTATAGTTTGAGCTATGTGGCTGGACAAGGTGTACCAGGCACAGCTCTGCACAGAATACAGGCTTACAGCATATACTGAATTTTTCTCACAGAATCAATTAGTTTTTAAAAGACTGTTGGGGCTTCCTATCCTGCACAGAATACAGGCTTACAGCATATACTGTATAGTTTTCTTCACAGAATCAATTAGTCTTTAAAAAGACTGTTGAGGTATATAGCAGGCTGATGAATTTTTTTTCCCAACTCACTGCACCGTGTATTACAAATCAGTGAAATTCAACGGACAATATAGATATGCAGGTAATATTATTTTTCACACCTATCCCAAAAAAAAAATGTACGCAGTTTGCGCAAATAAAACTGGAATCTACAGATCAATACGGTATCTATAGACTGTGAGGTATATAGCAGGCTGATGAAATTTTTTTCCTAACTCACTGCACCGTGTATTACAGATCAGTGAAATTCAACGGACAATATAGATACGCAGGTAAAATTATTTTTCACACCTATCCCAAAAAAAAAATTTACGCAGTTTGCGCAAATAAAACTGGAATCTACAGATCAATACTGTATCTATAGACTGTGAGGTTATATAGCAGGCTGATGAATTTTTTTTCCCAACTCACTGCACCGTGTATTACAAATCAGTGAAATTCAACGGACAATATAGATACGCAGGTAATATTATTTTTCACACCTATCCCAAAAAAAAAAATTTACGCAGTTTGCGCAAATAAACAGGAATCTTACAGATCAATACGGTATCTATAGACTGTGAGGTATATAGGCAGGCTGATGAAATTTTTTTTTCCAACTCACTGCACCGTGTATTACAGATCAGTGAAATTCAACGGACAATATAGATACGCAGGTAATATTATTTTTCACACCTATCCCAAAAAAAAAAAATTTACGCAGTTTGCGCAAATAAAACTGGAATCTACAGATCAGTACTGTATCTATAGACTGTGAGGTATATAGCAGGCTGATGAAATTTTTTTCCCAACTCACTGCACCGTGTATAAACAGAGCAGTAAAATTCAACGGACAATATAGATAGATATGCAGGTAAAATTATTTTCAGACCTATCCAAAAAAAAAATGTATGCAGTTTGCGCAAATAAAACTAGAATCTACAGATCAATACGGTATCTATAGACTGTGAGGTATATAGCAGGCCTGATGAAATGTATACCCTAGTCACTGCACAGTCATGGCACAGGAATATATCTGTTTACAGATGTATAGTTTGAGCTATGTGGCTGGACAAGGTGTTACCAGGCACAGCTCTGCACAGAATACAGGCTTACAGCATATACTGAATTTTTCTCACAGAATCAATTAGTTTTTAAAAAGACTGTTGGGGCTTCCTATCCTGCACAGAATACAGGCTTACAAGCATATACTGTATAGTTTTCTTCACAGAATCAATTAGTCTTTAAAAAGACTGTTGGGGCTTTCCTATCCTACACAGAATACAGGTTTACAGTAATATACTGTATACTGGTTATTCAGAGTATAGTCTTTAAAAAGACGGTTGGGGCTTCCTAACCTAACTCCTAACTAACTGCTTGCTGCACACACTACACTAGCTAACACTGTCTGTCTCTTCTCCTTCCCAAAGCACAATGAGGCTGATGCTGCAGGTCCCTACCTTATGTAAATTTAGGTCACATGTCACTGCCAGCCAATCACTGCTGGGGAGGTATAGGGGCTGTTACATCACAGCAGGCGTTCCCACAGGCTTCCCTTTGATGCTGATTGGCTGAAAAAAACGGGCATTTCAAACTTGCAGTGACACACGAATAATCATGAGTCCGCGCTGCCTCGGGATGCCGAGCCGAAGCGGGCAATATTCGTGCGAATCACTAATATTGCTGCTTCGATTCGCTCATCACTAGATATAACATTTAAAATTTTTGGTGAAGAATCAACAACAAGCGGGTCACAATTGTGAAGTGGAACTAAATTTATTGGATCATTTAAACTATTTTTGTAATAATAAAACTGAAAAGTTGGGTGTGCAAAATTATTCGGCCCATTTACTTTCAGTTCAGAAAACTCACTCCAGAAGTTCATTGTGGATCTCTGAATGATCCAATGTTGTCCTAAATGACTGATGAAGATAAATAGAATCCACCTGTGTGTAATCAAGTCTCCGTATAAATGCACCTGCTCTGTGATAGTCTCAGGGTTCTGTTTAAAGCACAGAGAGCATCATGAAGACCAAGGAACACACCAGGCAGGTCCGTGATACTGTTGTGGAGAAGTTTAAAGCCGGATTTGGATACCAAAAGATTTCCCAAGCTTTAAACATCCCAAGGAGCACTGTGCAAGCGATCATATTGAAATGGAAGGAGTATCAGACCAATGCAAATCTACCAAGACCTGGCCATCCCTCTAAACAGTGGCGTAGCTACCGGGGGGGCAGGGGGGGCGACGGCTCCGGGCCCAGTGACTCAGGGGGGCCCCAGCAAGGATGACCTTGCCTTCTATCAGGCGAATACAAAGTGAGCGCTTCCATTATGGAAGCGCTCACTTGTATTTAGGGACCCCATCAGACCTCAGATCAGCCCACCCAGCCACATAGGATTAAAATAAAAAACTTTACTTACCTGTTCTGCGCTGCGGCTGCCCTCCGGTCCGCGCTCTGCTCTCTTCCCTGGCGGCGCGCACTATGACCTGACGCTGCACGCAGCGGAGCGCGGACCGGATGGCAGCCGCAGCGCAGAACAGGTAAGTAAAGTTTTTTATTTAATCCTATGTGGCTGGCTATCTGGGTCTGATAGCGGGCACAGTAGGCTGATATGAGGTCTATGGGCCACAGTCTGCTGATCTGAGGTCTGATGGGCCACAATACGCTGATCTGAGGTCTGATAGGGCACAGTAGGCAGGTCTGATGGGGGCCTTGATATGAGGTCTGATGGGCACAATATGCTGATATGAGTCTGATGGGGCACAATATGCTGATCTGAGGTCTGATGGGGCACGTATGCTGATTCTGAGTCTGATGGGGGCTCAATATGCTGATCTGAGGTCTCATAGGGAGTAGGCACATGGGCGCACAAGGCTGCTATATGAGTCTGATGGGGGCAATATGGGCACATATATCTGAGTCTCATAGGCACAGTAGCTGATATGAGGTCTGATGGGGCACAGTCTGCTGATATGAGTCTGATGGGGGCACATCTCTGATCGAGGTCTGAGGGGCACATACGCTGATCTGAGTCTGATGGGCCACAGTAGGCTATATGAGGTCTGATGGCACAGTCTGCTGATATGAGGTCTGTGGGGCACAATAGTCTGATCGTCTGATAGAGGCACAGTAGGCGATATGAGTCTGATGGCACAGTCTCTGATATGAGGTCTGCACTGCAGGTCTGATGGGCACAGTAGCTGATGTGAGGACTAATGGGGCACATTCTGCTGTCTGAGGTCTGATGGTACAATACGCTGATCTGAGGTCTGATGGGCACAATACGCTGATGTGAGGCTGATGGGCACAATACGCTGATTCTGAGGTCTGATGGGGGTACAGTAGGCTGATGTTGAGGTCTGATGGGGCATATTCTGCTGATGTGAGGTCTGATGGCACAATACGCTGATGTGAGGTCTGTGGGCACAATACACTGATCTGGTCTGATGGGGGGCACATTCTGATGATCTGAGGTCTGATGGGCAGACTTTAGTTTAGTGATGTAAAAAACTGTGGACAGGTTTCCTTTAACAAGGAGTCCTCTTGTTTTTTACTCCTATTACTCCTATATTTCACTGCATTATGTGGTAGAGTATTTAGAGTAGGGTATGTAGAAAGTCTATTGTACTGTACTTAGCAGCATAGATGATCTAGCAGTTTATATAGTAATCTTTCTAATACAATATTATAACCACAACTAGTAGTATGTGCCTGTGAAGTTGGAAACGTGCGTTTGGGAAGCCAAGTGGGGGGCCCACTCAAGTATGTTTCGCCCCCCCTGTGCTGAACCTCTAGCTACGCCTCTGCCTCTAAACTTTCATCTCAAACAAGGAGAAGACTGATCAGAGATGCAGCCAAGAGGCCCTTGATCACTCTGGATGAACTGCAGAGATCTACAGCTGAGGTGGTAAAGTCTGTCCATAGGACAACAATCAGTCGAACACTTCACAAATCTGGCCTTTATGGAAGAGTAGCAAGAAGAAAGCCATTTCTCAAAGATATCCATAAAAAGTCTCGGTTACAGTTTGCCACAAGCCACCTGGGAGACACACCAAACATGTGGAAGAAGGTGCTCTGGTCAGATGAAACCAAAATCCAACTTTTTGGAAACAATGCAAAAAGATATGGCGTAAAAAGCAACACAGCTCATCACCCTGAACACACCATTCCCGCTGTCAAACATGGTGGTGGCAGCATCATGGTTTGGGCCTGCTTTCATCAGCAGGACAGGAAGATGGTTAAAATTGATGGGAAGATGGATGGAGCCAAATACAGGACCATTCTGGATGAAAACCTGTTGAGGTCTGCAAAAGACCTGAGACTAGGAAAGAGATTATCTTTCAACAATACAATGATCCCAAACATAAAGCAAAATCTACAATGGAATGGTTCAAAAATAAACGTATCCAAGGTCTTAGAATGTCCAAGTCAAAGTCCAGACCTGAATCCAATTGAGAATATGTGGAAAGAGCTGAAAACTGCTGTTCACAAATGCTCTCCATCCAACCTCAAAGAGCTCGAGCTGTTTTGCAAGGAAGAATGGCAAGAAATTCAGTCTCTAGATGTGCAAAACTGATAGAGACATACCCAAGCGACTTGCAGCTGTAAATCGCAGCAAAAAGTGCGCAACAAAGTATTAATGCAAGGGGGCCAAATAATTTTTGCATGCCCCCACTTTTCAGTTTTAATTATTACAAAAAAGTTTAAATGATCCAATAAATTTTGTTCCACTTCACAATTGTGACCCACTTGTTGTTGATTCTTTACCAAAAATTTAAAATGTTATATCTTTTTTATTTGAAGCCTGAAATGTGGCAAAAGTTGAAATCCAGGGGGGTGAATACTTTCACAAGGCACTGTATACGTTTGAGTCTCTCCTCATGCTGCTTGGCATAAAACACTGGAACACAGTCCAAAAATTCAATTTCAATCCATTGAGGTAAATTTTGTAATCCAAACAGATACGTGTAATCTACATGGATAATATAAAATAGCAGCAAATAGAGAACCCTT
>ONZH01018527.1:0-39661 GCA_900303285.1 Rhinella marina | reverse complement strand
GCCCTGTTATCCATTTTAGAACTGGCTTAGTTGTCCATAGCAGCCAATCAGATTCCACCTTTCATTTTTGACAGCTCCTTTGAAAAATGAAAGGTGGAATCTGATTGGTTGCTATGGGCAGCTAAGCCAGTTCTACTTTATACCAGTTTGATGAATCGGCCAAATAGTGTTTGATATATTTCTTAAGATCTTTAAAAGGATTTTTTCAAGATTTTTTTTACTGATGACCTATCCTCTGGATAGCTCATCAGTATCTGATAGGTAAGGGTGTAACAACCGGGACCCCTACCTATTAGCTATTTTGAGAAGGCAGCAGTGCTCCTGTGAGTGTCTCGCAGCTTACCTTGTATAGTGGCTGTGCTTGGTATCACAGCTCAGCCCCATTCACTTGAATGGGGCTTAGCTGGTCCTAGAGCAGAGAGAAGGCTTCACTCAGGGTTCCCGGGTGTCAGACCTCTGCTGATCGATACACAGATGACCTATCCAGAGGATAGGTCATCAGTAAAAAAAAAATCTTAAGAAAACCCTTTCAAATTCTTACAGTATAATCATTTTGGGAAAATAACAATCTGTCAAGGATTAGAAGAGCAGAACTAAGTTACTGTGTCACAGAAAAAGTACGTAATGCTTCTCATTATGTCTCTCATTATGAAATGTATGTGCACCACACAGCATCTGTCAGGTGGTTTCAGCTTTCGGGGAAAAGATACCAAACTGTTTCTCAGTCCTAAAAATAACACAGATTTTTTGACTATAGTAAAAATGTTCCTTTCTGAAGGATAGCGAAGATCGCAGATGTTTACAATAAAAGTAATAATAGTATTGAGCTAAGTGCACACCAAAAACCTCACTCACACACTGCTGAAAAAAATCTGCGTTAATTTTAAGACATGCTGCCAAATTTCACATCCGAAGCATGCTCTACATGTGGCATATTGGCAGCAGATCAAGATTTCAACAGATTATCTGTTAATTTTTGTTTTAAATGACTATTTTTGTCCCAAGTGCCCCTCTTTTGGGGAAGTCCCCCTTTTTTACCAAAATCCTTGTGTCCCTCTTTGCGCCTTAAATGTCCCTCTTTTTGACCTGTAAATAATTATGTATTAATAAAGTTACTAAATTGTGGTCTGCTTTCTACCTGTATATTAGACCTCAATATGTATATTTCTTCATTATTTGGTGTAATCATGACCATAAAATATCTATAATCAGATGATTTGTGTGCTAATATTTAAAGGGGTACTCCAGTGGAAGGGCTGCACTAATCTGCAGATGCAGATTAGTCAGCAACACTTAAAAAGTGGATTTAGATTGCCCAATTTTCAGGCAGATCATAGGGAACAGCGAATGTGCTGCCAATCACCCAATGAACGAGCAAAACACTCGTTCATCGGGTGATCCTATCGTTCTTGCAGGCACAGCAATCATCGTTTCTGGGAAGCAGATTGTGCGTTCTAAAGGTCCATTCACACGTCCGCATGCATGTGTGTTTTGCGGATCCGCAAAAAAGGTACACCGGCCATGTGCCGGCACTATAGAAATGCCTAATCTTGTAAATGAAAATTGCGGAACGGATGCGGACGTGTGAATGGACCCTAAACAGTGATCTGCTGCCCAGAAACAATGATTCTGTATGAGGACGAGGGATTGCAATAACAATCCCTCGTCCTCATACTGTGGAGGTGATCGCTGCATGTAAATACATCGGTCTCCTTCACTGAGCGAGCAGCCGACTGTCAGGAGAAAATGCTTCCTTCCCGATAATCGGCTGTATCATCGTGCAGTGTAAACCTGCTTAAGGCTAGGTCTACACGATAACATAAGTTGCACTACAACTACACTGCGCAAGACATTTGTCATAGCAATGTCGCGCAAACTTTTTTGTAATGATAGTCAATGGTGTCGCACTGCAACATGCTGTTACTGCGAAGCAACTTGGGTGGATTTTTCTGCAACTGTCGCATTGTGACACCATAGACTACCATTACAAAAAATGTCACATGACATTGCTGCGACAAATAGTCACACAACAAATTTCATACCCTAAAGCCAATAGAACACCACAGACAAGGAAAGGCCCTTTTCATATCACATTTAGTTGATCTGGTGCATGTCTTTTTAGATCAAAGAGGGATCTGATTGCAGGGAAACATTCCCTCATATTTGCCAGAAGTGTTTGGCAGTAGCTTTCTCCCCTCTCCCATTCACAATTCATGCATGAAAAGCTGACAGTTATCTCAAGTGTTTGACTGTTCCTGCTGCTAAATAATAATAACCACCCTTACAATATATTTTACATTAAATTACATCTTCTAGACTGTATCATAGATGATGTGTCATCAGAGGTGAAAAAGAGGAGTCTGGTTTAGGTGCAAAAATCTGTACTTCAGCAGTCTAATGATGCACCGACGGAGTATCATCCAGCAACTGTCTCTCCTTTATAGTGCCTGATTCATGGACAGTTGAGAATATTATAAAATATATATATATAATTTGTATCATGGTGGCTCAGTGGTTAGCACCGGTGCCTTGCAGCGCTGGGGTCCTGGGTTTGAATCTGACCAAGGACAACATCTGCCTGGAGTTTGTATGTTCTCCGCATGTTTTTGTGGGTTTTCTCCCACACTCCAAAGAAATACTGATAGATTGTGAGCTCCAGTAGGGAGAGCAAGCAATGGTAATGCCTGTAAAGCGCTGTGGAATATTTCAGCACTATATAAGTGCCTAAAATAAATAAATTCACTTATGTCTGCAGTCATGGGAAATCAGAACCCAACAGGATGAATTTTAGACTTTCCAATCTCTTCCTTTTACACATGACAGCACCACCAGATATGTTTGGCCCATTTGTCACTGCTAAAATAGGAAGGGTCTTGAATACCTGTCAACCATAACAAAAGTTATTTGTGATATACTTCTATATCATGCCCCACAGTTTAGAGGACTTCAAGATGTGCCTTCTGAAAATGATGACATTTTCTAAAGATCATAATAACCACGAGGAACTGATTTTCATTAACATGAAATGCGTTGTGTGCCGTCCTTCACTTTGAGGGCCCCATTCTAGTGAACTTGCATCCTAGCAAAATGTAGTGGCAACATTGCAACATCAGAGATTGGGTTTGCAGTAAGTACAAGGTTCTGCAGCATGAACAGTATGCATGGAGTGTGTACGTGCTGAACTCACAGATACACAACCTTTTGAAATAATTTTAACATACATACACATCTAACTATACATAAAGGAGTCTTGCAGATTGCCAAATGAAATCCCTTGAATACATATTACATTAGAAGCCGGTGTACTTTTTTCAGTTGACTGGCCTCCTTCTCACAGGCACTAGGCCAAACCACACAAATGTTGTAACGTTCCTTGCCAACTGATGCAATCAGACAAAGAAAACATTTTGAGGGAGCAGTGAGGTTATGATAAAACTGCTTCACTGTCTACATCTGCTAAGGCTACTTTCACATTAGCGTTTTTGAATTCCGGTATTGAGTTCCGTCATAGGGGCTCAATACCGGAATAAACGCTTCAGTTTTGTCTCCATTCATTGTCAATGGGGATAAAACTGAACTGAAGAGAACGGAACGCTCCTAGAAGCATTCCGTTCCATCTTCAGACTGGAGAGCAAACTGCAACATGCTGCGGTTTTCTCTCCGGTCCAGGCATCCGCACCAAGACGGATCCGGAATGACCCCCAATGCAAGTCAATGGGGATGGATCCGTTTGGTGTGACACACTAGTAAACTGATCCGTCCTCCATTGACTTTCAATGGAGTTAATTCCGGATCCGTTTAAAAGATGTTAAAGATAATACAATACATGAGTGTGTCATACCAAACGGATCCATCCACACTGACTTGCAGTCGGGTGAGGAGGACGGATCCGGATGGCTGCGGCCATGCGTGCGCAGGGGATCCGAGCACTACAGTGCTCGTTACGAGCACGTTTGCTCAACTCTAGTAGTAACGCTAGTGTGAAAGTAGCCGAAGTATCACTGAACGTGTATGGGCAGTTTACAGAAAGCAGAGATAAGATGTTGTATCATTTAAACTGTCAGAACGTCTAGTGATGTACACACTGACACTATTTCGGTAGAAATAAACTTGTGGTGACCCTTAAGGTGGATTTAGACGGGCAGATTCTCAGGAACAAACGTTCCTGCGAATGTGTAAAGATGCTGACGATCACCCAGTGAACAAGGCACCTAAATTATCGTTCTGGGTGGCAGATTGTGCTGTCTAAATGGCAATCTGCTGCCCAGAAACAATGCAGCTGTATGAGACGAGTGATGTCCCTCGTCTTCATACTGTAAAGGAGATCGCTGCATGTAATGCAGAGCTTCACCTCCACACATCCCAAACATACTTGTGTGCACTGTGTGTCTGTATTTCCATATTCAGAAAAAGCACTTTACATACCTCCCAAGTGTCCCTCTTTTTGACCCAAGTCCCTCTGTCCTTTTTGATCCTTAAATGTCCCTATTTTTGACCTGGGGAATTAATGCATAAATGTGCATTAATAAATTTACTAAATTGCCCCTTACTAAAGTGTTTGTATGGTTTCTACCTGTATATTAAGATCAGAACTTCATTATTTGATGCAATTTGTACCTTAAAATATCTATATTCTGATGATTTATATGCTAATATTTATATGGACATTGAAACGCAAGAAAAAAATTGCCGCAGGGGCTCCAGTAATTATGCTTTGGACGGAGTTAGAGGTGTGGCCTAGTATGAAAAAAACTGCCGCGATGTGCACCACACACATTGTCCCTCTTTTCAATTTTCAAAAGTTGGGAGGTATGCTTTTATTCTGCTGGAAAACAGCTCCCAAGTGCCCAGCTGAAAGTGAAAATAAAAACAGCTTTCTCTCCCAACTCGTTTTCTAACAGCTATATCTTCTGATATACTGGATATAATGCTGTGATTTTGGTATCATTTGAAAGCTTGGAATGCCAGCTTTCAAGAAGGTCAGAATTTTCTATCTGCTACCAGTCCCAAGATATGAGCAGCTAAAGCAGCCCTCCCCTCTTCATTCTGGTTTGCTTTGGGCACTTGCAGCAGCAGAAGCAAGGCACTTGGGAGCTGTTTTCCAGCAGAATAAAAGTGCTTTTCCTGGACACGTAATATAGACACATAGTGCATAGTACTTTTCTACCTCATATGGACTGCCTCTGAGGACTGTACGCCGCGGCCTAGCCTCGTGCGTGCGTATTGCGCAATCGCGAGTCAATAGTACGTTAAGGATTCATTCACACTTTTTACGCTAATGCTTACGCATTCAGTTCAGTAGAGTACTTTTAACAACGCTTAGACTGTGTGGTTCCGTAATTTGTGCAGGAATGTTCGCAAAACAACAATTATTTTTAACACGAATTCGACCAAATAAATTCGTATTAAGAACGAATCTTGTCATAAATTCTTCGATTATTCGCTGAAGCGAATTTTTGATGATTCGCTCATCTCTAGTGATCATACTGGGGAGAGGGGAATAAGTTGCTGTCAAACTATCCCCTTTATGGAAGAATTTTATGTTTTCTTGTGATTTGCTTTTGCAAGTACCAACATGCTGCTTAACCATTTCTCACCCGTGTCATGTGGCATGAGCTCAAAAGCTGTGCCCGTACCATTTGTGGGTGCCAGCTGTATTGTGCAATTGGCTTCCTGCTCTCAATGCCAGAATCAGAGATAATTCCACGGGCACCCAGCAAACACGACCGCACAGGGAAGACATGTTACTGCCTCTATTACGCCCTGCTTCTGGCAGGATGGAATAGAATGCTGGTAAAAATTCCTATACATTTAGGAATACAGAAGTATTAGGGTGTATTGTACAAGTGATCAAAGGGGACTAAAAATGCTAAATAAATAGCCAAAGTTTTTGAAAATATATAAAAACAAAAATAATAAAATATTAAAAATCCATATTCCATTTCTCATATGTAAAAAATGTAAAAATTACAAAAACATATTTGGTATTGCTGCATTCGTAAATGTACAAACTAATAAAATATCATGATGTTTATCACTCGAGGTGCCAAAATTGTCATTTTTATGGCCAGTTTTGTCTCCAAAAAAAAATTGAATACAAAATGATCAAGTGGTCACATATATCCCATAATGCTATCAATAAAAGCTACAGTCCACCCCACAAAATAAAAAATATTATGGGTTTCACTTTTCACAAAATGGTTTGAACTTTTTTAAAGTAGTAAAACATCATACCTCCCAACTTTGTAAATGGAGAAAGAGGGACAAATTGTGCGGCTCGCAAAGCAAATTTTTTCGCCACTAGGCCACGCCTCTAATTCCGCCCAAAACATAACTATACACCTAATCCCACCCAGTCCCCTTACTGTCCCACATAGTAATTATTCCCCAGTTATGTGCCCCCAGTAATATGCCCAGTTATGTGCCCCCAGTAATATGCCCAGCTATGCACCCATTAATACGACCAGTTATGTGCCCCCAGTAATATGCCCTGCTGTGTCCCCAGTAATATGCCCAGCTATGTGCCCCCCTATAATATGCCCAGTTATGTGCCCCCCTATAATATGCCCAGTTATGTGCCCCCCTAATAATATGCCCAGTTATGTGCCCCCAGTAATATGCCCAGCTGTGCCCCCATTAATACGCCCAGTTATGTGCACCCAGTAATATGACCAGCTGTGCCCCCCAGTCATATGCCCAGCTGTGTCCCGCCGGTAATATGCCCAGCTATGTGCCCCCCTATAATATGCCCACATTGTGCTCCCCAGTTTATGTTGTGTTGAAATTCAATATTCTAATCCTTCTCTTCCCTGACATTTGCCATCAGGAGAAAGTCAGAAGACTATACACATTAGATGGTCAGCCGATCCCGCAGACATCGGCAGGTTTTGACCAGCATGTACTGCCAGCTTTCTGCTTCTTCATTCTTGCTGTAACATAAGTAATAGAAAAAAGACCAGATGACAGGAGTAAGGAAAATCCTGTCCTGTTGCAATAGACCTAATTACACTGAACAATGTAACCAATAACAATGATGGCTTGTGGCCCGGGTACAAAAATGATTTAAATGTTCTGAACAATGGAAATCTATGCTATCAAGATGGAACATCCATCGTGTCAAAATGTTCTAATTTTTAGGTCATTAGGTAAGAACTTGTTGGTGAATATATTTGCATTATTGGAATGCAGGGGTCTGCGGGCCCAAGAACTCTTCTGGTTTCTTAGTAGACACCAGTATTATAAATGGCATATGGTGGGTAGGGACCTTGTTAGAGACAAATCATTTTCTGGGCCCAGGAGCTTCAAGTAACACCTCTGCTGGACAGCTTGTCAGATCTGGCTTTACCATCAAATGTTCGACTCACAACCCTGAGCTCCAGACTCTGCTCTGGCAGATGATGTTGAAGGAAAGAATGATTGGGCAGAATTAATTTTCTATTCAATACTTTTTGTTCTCCCAGGAGAATAGTCACTGCAGAGATGTCTCTGGCAGTGGCTCTCTCTTTTCTCCCAAATGAATACTCATACACATTCGTGTATGCATATAGGGGAGTTGGGAATGATAGCTGTCAACCGAACTCTCATTTTGCTAATGCAGTACCCCAGACCAGGGTACTTGCAAAATTGTTTTGTTATTTAATGTTATGTCATTTTATACCATGTATATGCCCAGTATGGTTATGTATGGAAGTGACAGAGTTAAAGGGAACCTGTCATCACGTTTATGCTGCCCATACTAACGGCAGAATAAAGTAGAGACAAGTGAGCTGATTTCAGCGGTCTGTCATTTATAAGTTAAAAGTAAGTGGTTGGCGAGAACCAACATCACAATCGTTGCAGACTGAGCCTGGAAAAGAGTCACGGCCACATGAGAAGAATCCTGGTTATTCATGAATTCCTGCTCTCCCTGCCACCTGCTGATGACTGACAGTCTTCTACCTAGTTTCTCCCTTTCTGTCTAGGAGAGAACTGCCAATCATCAGCATATGGATGGGGAGAGCAGGAGATTATGAATAACCATGACGCTTCTCAGGTAGATTTTCACTCTTTTCAAGGCCTGGGGCTGCAATAATTATGATGCTGGTTCTCGGCAACCACTTCCTTTTAGCTCATGAGTGACACACCGCCGAAATCAGCATTTCTGTATTATTTTATGCTTCCCTCAGTGAGGTCAGCATAAAGTTGATGATGGTTTCCCTTTAACCAAGCCCCTGCTGGAAGTTGGGTGAGGACCTGGGTCTGCCCCTAGCTCAGGTTGTCTGTGTAGCGAGTCACAGGACTGGACAAGAGTTACAGAGAATCAACTTGAGGATTATCTACTGAGAAGAAAAAACTTATAGGGCCACATTTATTAAGACTGACGTTTTAGACGCGCCATGTTTGTCGCGATAGAACTGATAGACCTTGTGATGAGCCGACTTGTTAGCCACCTCTTGGCTTTGGAATGGATGGGACGGACTTCATTCATATTCTTCCAACTGTCATGTCACTCACATGATGCAGTTTTGGCAATTTTCTTGGCTGAGATACCGCTTTTGATGAGCTGGGATGATGCTGTTTGTCTTTTCTTGGAAATCTTCTTCATGGCTGCTCCTCGATTCGATCCAGTGATCTTTCTCTTTGGAAATCAATGTAATAACACGCTGAGCTATTAGAGAATGTGAGAACAGGTTGTAATTTGTAGTATACAAGAAGGAAAAGATTGTCCCACCACCATGAGCAAAACAGTAACAATGCAGTTTACATGACAAGAATCCGCATAACTAATCATATACTAAATAGTTTGCAAGTCCAATTTATGTATGAGATAGCCAAGATGATTGTCCATAAAATGATGGTAGTCTCACATTCAAAAGCTGTAGTGGGTGGTGAGATATGAAGCCTGAAAGTCAAAAGTTCAAAACATTGTTACCCTTTTGCTCATCAGAGTATGGCAACCAGCCCACACGGCATACAGGGACCACATGAACAGATGTTGTAATGGAGAGACTCTGGGAAGATAGAGAGGAAAGAGGACTATAATTCCCATCCTTACTTAAAACCATACATTGCTGTCTGGAACAAGTTGCACTATGGATTGTTGGAACTGTGTTTTGATACCGTTACATGTACTAAAACTCCCATTCTACACCTTAGTAAAGAGAAACATTGTTTTTTTTCATCTGGCCTGATTACTGACTCCAATACCATACGCTGGCCATTGCAACCTAGAATTCCTGCCTTCACCTGCACCAAACCTACAATATCAAGGGCACCACAACCAGGCTCGGACTGGCCCACAGGAGTACAGGTTTAGCAAGATGAGCCCCCATCTCCAACCCTCTGCACATGTGGCACATAACACAGTAGATTTACTGAACTACATACATATATTCAATGTACAGCACCTCAACCAGCCTATGTTCATATAAAAAACTTGATAGTTTATCAAGAAACCCCCCAGTTTATTATTCTAGACACAATCATAGCTGAGATGACTCTAGGTATAGAGGAAAGCCACAAGTGTCCTCTTCTCCCCAGGACCTACCTTCTCAGTCACTGCAGGGACCTCCATATTCAATCATCTGGTAGCATCTTGCTGCTGTTGTGAGCAGGTAATATGTGAATGTATCCTTACGAGGGGCCCCCAAAATAAATATCACTGGTGGTCCCTAGGCACCCCAGACCAACACTGACCCCAACTACCATCAGACAGGAACCCTGAGTTCAGGGTTTGCCCTAAGGAGCATTGGTGTAAGGACTGCCACTGTGACAGACAGCCAGAAGCACTACCACTTGCATTCTCCGCTTGTTTCGGGCAGCTTTTGGATGTGTATGTCCAGCTCAATGCTAGTCAAAGTGAGCCTACAGATTGATTTATGATTGGGTGCAAATAACATGTGCATCAGAGAACTGGAAAAAAAAGTGGCCACTGCTCCACCAGCAAGGCTGATGAGCTTTCACAGGAGAACTTACAGATTTCCAACCATCAGGGTTAGTGGGTGAAATGTCTGTATCAATCACAAGAAAGTTGACGTTGACATTTACATAGTTATGTAGTCCCAAGGGAATTTATATTGTCGTTTTAAAAAAAAGTATTGCAATCCAGGATTTGTGGAAATATATGGCATGTCCATTATTGTCAGTTCATATTGCTGTTTGTATGCAGCATAGCGTCATGGCTTCCATTATAAGAAGAAGCCATGACGTCACTGTGAATATAGTCAGTCTCGTAAATGTGGGACAGCTTGCAAATAGAGTTGATTGCACCACATTATGGCATAGTAAGAAGTACAAATATACTTTCCCTGGCCAGTGGTGTATTTACCAAGGTAAGGTTTGTTTTAGTAATGGGAGGGGCGTGTATGTAGTTTGCTTTGTGCGCAATAAATGATGATAATTGTAAATTATACCAGACGTCAGAGATATAGTGTATGTTTTGTGCAAGTCCATGGGACCAGGCTAATTCGGATTTCACACAGAGAGCATCCTGTTTCACAGACCTCTCCAGTTACCTTCATATCACAGATAACCATGGGTGTGGACACACACGGAACACAGGCTCATTCATAAAGGTGAGAAAATAAAAAGCCATTATTCAATTCTCAATGCTCACATGTTTGGCTGGTGGAAAACTGAAACCTCAATGGTCATTTGGATTTATCCCTGGACTGTAAAGCGCTGCAGAATATGTTGGCGCTATATAAATAAAGATTATTATTATTACTATTATTATCCTGAAGTAATATGGAGAATTCTTTCACCCAGTGATGGAACAGTATAAATTGCCAACAGGGCAGGAACCCTGGCAGATGTCTTCGGAAGATAAGAGGAAAGAAAATAAAAAAACAGTATAATAAAAGCATTTAATAAAAGGACCATTTAATAAACAATATGGGTCAATTCTTTTACAATGGTATTCCATTTTCTCAGCACTCTTAGCCTCCTATACAAGTAACACATACTGGGTGAAGAAACGCACTAATTATTATTAGTGTACATATGCAAATGGGTATACATAAGGCCCCTTTCACACTAGCGGCAGCACGGATACGGCAGGTGAAGGGTCCTGCCGGATCTGTGCTGCCGCAGGTACACGTGTGGGGCCGGAATCGTGCTCCGGCCTCACACGTGTCAGACACTATGAGGAGGAGGAGGGGGGTTACTTACCTGTCCCAGCAGCTCCCGACCTGTCCCAGCTCCAGACCTGACCAGCGAAGAGGAGGAGGGCGACGCGCACAAGGGTAAGTTTCCACACAGCGCCCCCTGCTGGAGGGAGGGGAAAGTGCAAGGGGATGGATCCGTCATGAACTACATTGAAAGTCAATGGAGAACGGATCTGTTTACCATTGTGTCACACCGAATGGATCCGTCCCATTGAATTGCATTGGGAGTCATTCCAGATCCGTCTTGGTGCGGATGCCCAGACCGGAGAGCAAACCGCAGCATGTTGTGGTTTGCTCTCCGGTCTGGAGACTGAAGAGAACTGAATGGAATGCATTTAGGAGCACTCCGTTCTCTTCAGTTCAGTTTTGTCCCCATTAACATTGAATGGGGACAAAACTGAAGCGTTTTTTTCCGGTATTGAGCCCCTATGACGGAGCTCAATACTGGAAAATGAAAACGCCAGTGTGAAAGTAGCCTAATACAGACAATTGCACTAAGCATGAACAAGATGAGTTACCAACTGGTACAGAAGGAGAGAGGGCCCTACCCGTGAGGGCTTACAATCTACAAGATATGGAGGAAGGACACAGAAGATGAGGCTAAACAAAGCTGGTCATAAGGCTGTAGAGGCAGCAGGGTGACTGGTTGTAGGCTTGTCTAAAGAGGTGAGTTTTCAGGTTTCTTTTGAAGGATTCCACTGTAGGTTAGAGTCTGATATCTTGGGGTAGAGAGTGCCAGAGTATGGGGGATGCACAGGAGAAATCTTGGAGGCAATTGTGGGAAGAGGTGATAAGAAGAGAAGAAGGTCTTGCGAGGATCCGAGGTTATGTCTGGAGATGTATCGGCAAAGTAGTTCAGTGATGTACAGAGCAGACAGGCTGTGGACGGCCTTATATGTATTTGTTAGTATTTCAAACTGAATTTGCTGGGCAATGGGGAGACGGTGAAGGAATTGGCAGAGGGGAGAGGCAGAGGACTAACAGAGGGGAGAGGTGGATTAGTTGAACAGCAGAGTTGAAGATAGATTGGAGGGGTGCTAGATGGAAGGCCATTTGTACTGCACCACCCATCATCCACAGTAACAGAAAGAGTGTTACTTGCTATAATCAAGCCAGCCATCCATCCACCATCAAGCAGTGGCGTAGCTATAGGGGTCGCAGTTGTAGCAGTCACAGACCGGAGCTCTATTGGGGGCACTGGGAGCATTTTTACTGACACATGGGGCACTGGGGCCATTTTACTGACACTGGGGGCATTTGTACTGGCACATGGGGGCACTGGGGGCATTTGTACTGGCACATGGGTGCACTGGGGGCATTTTTACTGGCACTGGGGGCACTGGGGTCATTTTTACTGGCACTGGGGGCATTTTTACTGGCACATGGGGGCACTGGGGGCATTTTTACTGGCACTGGGGGCACTATTACAGGCACTGGGGCCATTTTTACTGACACTGGAGGCATTTTTACTGGCACAAGGGGGCACTGGGGGCATTTTTACTGGCACTGGGGGCATTATTACAGGCACTGGGCCATTTTTACTGGCATATGGGGGCACTGGGGGCATTTGTTACTGGCACATGGGGGCACTGGGGGCATTTCTTACTGGCACATGGGGGCACTGGGGCGCATTTCTTACTGGGACTGGGGGCATTTATTATTGGCACTTGGGGGCATTTCTTTATGGCATGGGAGCACTGGGGCATTTTTACTGGCACTGGGGGCATTTCTTACTGGCACATGATTTTGGGGGGGAATTAATGGGGGGAATTTCTGGCGCATTATTGGGGCGTTTCTTACTGGCACATAATTTGGGGGGCATCTATGGGTGGGGAGCACTTCTTACTGTCACATTATTGGGGTGAAATTTTGGGGGCACTTCTTACTGGCACATTGGAAGCATTATTACTTCTGGGGCACAGTGGGGACATTAGTACTGTTGGGGGCACTATTACTAACAAGTGCACTCTGGCAGAGAATTATTAGTTAGGACTTTGGGGAGCACTATTACTGTGGGGGCACCCTGGCACAGTATCAGCGCAGTTATTTCTGGGGGACGTTATGTTTACACTATTTGCTGGGTGCAGTTATATTGGGACACTGTGTGCCAATAATTATTGAAGGGCACTATCGGTGTGGTACTAGTGGCACAGTACTGGGGGTGGTAGGATGATTCGTCCAGAAGACGGGAGGATGATGGAAAAGTAGAAAACTAAGATATTTTTCTGTCAAACTGCAGAGATGAGAAATGGCTGAAAAATGGCGTCTGGTCTGAAAGGAGAAGATGAGGAAAGAGAAGATCTACATCAGAGGAGACGTCACTGGATGTACGAGGTATGAGGTGCTGTATTATACTGGATGTAAGAGGTATGAGGCACTGTATTATACTGGATGTAAGAAGTATGGGGCTGTATTATACTGGATGTAAGAGGTAAGGGGCGCTGTATTATACTGGATGTAAGAGGTATGAGGCGCTGTATTATACTGGATGTAAGAGGTATGAGGCGCTGTATTATACTGGATGTAAGAAGTATGGGGCTGTATTATACTGGATGTACGAGGTATGAGGTGCTGTATTATACTGGATGTAAGAGGTATGAGGCACTGTATTATACTGGATGTAAGAAGTATGGGGCTGTATTATACTGGATGTAAGAGGTATGGGGCGCTGTATTATACTGGATGTAAGAGGTATGAGGCACTGTATTATACTGGATGTAAGAAGTATGGGGCTGTATTATACTGGATGTAAGAAGTATGGGGCTGTATTAGGCTACATTCACACGAACATTGTATTTTGCAGTCTGCAAATTGCGGATCCGCAAAAAAAGGATGATGTTCCGCATGGCATCCGTTTTTTTTGCAGATCCACTGTAAGGCCTCGTCCACATTTCCGTTTTCACTGACGTGTGCTGTCTGCATTTTTCACGGACAGCACACGTACCCATTGATTTAAATGTATCTGTTCACATTTCAGCATTTTTCTACTGATCGTGGGTCAGTAAAAAAATCACGGGGACATGCACTACTTTGATCCGTGATGCGGACCAAGCACGCCCATTGAAGTCCATGGGTCCGTGAAAATCACTGACACACATCCGTGTTGTGTCCGTGGTGCGTCCGTTTTTCACTGATGACTAATAGGAGATTCTTTGGAAATCAATTTTCAGCTGAGCAACGTCAGTGAAATACGGATGCCACACGGACCGTAAAATACGGAACCACGGATCATCCACGGATCTGTCACGGAAAGAATCACGGAATACACATGTCCGTGATTTTCGCGGACGCGAAATAATACTGAAATGTGGACGAGGCCTAACAATGCCTATCCTTGTCCCCAAAATGGACAAAAATAGAAATGGACATACAGATGCGGACAGCACACAGTGTTCATTTAAGTGAATGGGTCCGCATCTAAGCCGCAAAATATGCAGATCGGAGGCCGCAAAAACAACTGTGGTGTGAATGTAGCCTTAACGTGTATGTTCTGTAGTGATATACGTAATGTTAGGAGGGAAAAGGTTAGGGTGAGAATTTGGCATGACGGGGGTGGGGTTCAATTTTTGACTTGGCTGGCAGAAAAGCTAGGTGCACCAGCGCTGGGGGGGGGGGGGGGGGGTGAACATGGTGAACTCTTGCACCAGGGCCATGAGCCTTTAGCTATGCCCTGCAATCAAGGGCACTCCGGCCACCACCAGGCAGGAGCAGAGCCCCTCTGCCCCTAAACCAGGGGTTGGCAATCTTCAGCACTCCAGCTTTTGTGAAACTACAACTCCCAGCATGTATACTTGCTCTGCTCTTCTCAGAACTATCAAAGAAATGAATGGAGCATGCTGGGAATTGTAGTTTCACAACAGCTGGAGTGCCAAAGGTTGCTGATCCTTGCCTTAAACCACGGAGGGGGAGAAAGTGTGTGCCTCTCCCGACACTGCAAGCTTGGCCTAGAGGCAGCTCTGGAGCAGGGTTCACCATTGTGAGGGCTGCAACCGTCGTCTGTGCCGCCAGCACTCCCATCCTCTCCACCGCGCCTTTTCTCCCTGTGGGCCAGTGCATTGCATAATTATTTGGTGGTAAAATGTCTTTCAGTGTGCTATAACATTGTCTTTTCCTGGGGGTATTTGGTTAGGCTACTTTCACATTAGCGGCAGCACAGATCCGGTGGTGGCGCTCCGGCCCCACACGTGTCAGACAGTGTCATACATACATACATAAACATACATACATACACTTACACATACATACAGATACATACATAAACTTACATACATATATACTTACATAGGCCCGGACAGCAAGAGGAGGACGGCGCACAAGGGTAAGTTTACCCACAGCGCCACCTGTTGGAGGGAGGGGAAATTGCAGGGAGACGGATCCGGAATGACCCCCATTGAAAGTCAATGGAGGACGGATCCGTTTACCATTGTGTCACACCAAACGGATCCGTCCCCATTGACTTGCATTGGAGGTCATTCCGGATCCGTCTTGGTGCGGATGCCCAGACCGGAGAGCAAACCGCAACATTGTGCGGTTTGCTCTCTGGTCTGAAGACGGAACGGAATCCTTCTAGGAGCATTCCGTTCTCTTCAGTTCAGTTTTGTCCCCATTGACAATGAATGGGAACAAAACTGAAGCGTTTTATTCCGGTATTGAGCCCCTATGACGGAACTCAATACCGGAATTCAAAAACGCTAGTGTGAAAGTAGCCTTAAAGGATGAGATGATAATGGGGACCATTATTTCACTACCAGAGAAAATGTAAACATTAAGACAGTAAAACCATTAGGACTGTCTCCCACTAGAAATCAGTTTGATTATGTAAACAGCTCTAAATCAGTAAGTCAATAATTCTTGAATTATTAAAAGACAAAGGTTACTCAGGCATGCATCATATTACTTCAAGCTTGTAAATGAGATACTCAACTTATCTACTTACTGAGTAACTAAACTTTTGAATAAAATTTTGATGCCATAGGAAAGCTTTTTCTAATACTTTATCAAGGCTTTTTGTATTTTTATTACACCCGGAGTGGCTCCTGCCTGTGCCTGCTTCGCTAAGTTAGAGCTGACATGCAGGACTCTTAGCATAGCGAAGCAGCAGGCAGAAGCAGGAGCTCTCTCCACTCAGCTAATCCTGGCATAGTACATGGGTACAGAGTACCCATGCATACCTCCCAACTTTGCAAAGAGAGAAAGAGGGCAAATTTTTTCTGCAGTAGGTCACGCCCCTAACCCCGCCCACTATAAACTAATCTCACTCAGTCCCTTTACTACACAGGGATAATAAACACAGTGATGTCATCGTACAGGGATAATAAACACAGTGATGTCATCGTACAGGGATAATAAACACAGTGATGTCATCGTACAGGGATACTACACACAGTGATGTCACAGTACAGGCAATTTATTCTGTATCTGGCTGGAGAAGGAAAAAAGGGGGGACCCCACGCCATTTTTTTACAAAAATAATTAAATAATTTAAAAAAAAATGGCGTGGGGTCCTCCCCTTTTTTCCTTCTCCAGCCAGATACAACCAGCAGCAGCAGCCTGGCACTACCAGGGTGGGAAGGGACACGGGTTATTGGCCCTTTCCAGCCTAATGGTACCAGCTGCAGCCGCCCCAGGCCAGACCCTCAATTTAGAAGGTCCGGTCTGCGGGTACCCGGCTTTCTTCCCGGCACCCCTGGTGGCGGTGGTTGCCGAGGTAATAATGTTGGGGTTAGTGCTTGGCCTGCCATACCGGCAAGCACTAAGCCCAGTATTAGAATCAGGGCCGTCAGTAGATAGCCATAATTACTAAACTGTAGTATTGTAAAAAAAAAATACACACACACACCAGTATAAAACATTTTATTGAAATAAACACTCCCCAGACCCCTGTTTGACCATTTTATTAAAAAAAAGCTGGTCCGACATAGTCCACCCGAATCCGACGTAGTCCTCTGCATTCACGACCCTGAAAAATAGAAAAAACAAACACACAAACACAGACCACTTACCTCTTCCTGCATGGAATAATACACACGCATGTCACTGTACAGGGATGTCACTACAGTGAATACAGGGATAATAAACACAGTGATGTCCACCGTACAGGATAATAAACACAGTGATGTCACAGTACAGAGATATAAAACACAGCGATGTCACTGCAGGGATAAAAAAGCAGTGATGTCACAGATAATAAACATGGATAATTAATAAAGACAGTGATTCACCAGTCCAGTGGGATAATAAAACACAGTGATGTCACAGTCAGGGATAATAAACAGTGATTGTCACCGTACAGGGATAATAAAACACAGTGATGTCACGTACAGGGATAATAAACAGTTGATGTCACCGTACAGGATAATAAAAAACACAGTGATGTCACAGTCCAGGGAAATAAACACAGTGATGTCACAGTTCAGGGATAATAAAACAGTGATGTCACCGTAGAGGATAATAAACACAGTGATGTCACCGTACAGGGATAATAAACACATGTCACAGTACAGGATAATAAACATTGATGTCACAGTCAGGGATAATAAACACAGTGATGTCACCAGGGATAATAAACATTGATTCACAGTCCAGGGATAATAAACACAGTGATGTCACAGTCCAGGGATAATAAACATTGATGTCACAGTCCAGGGATAATAAACATTGATGTCACAGTCCATTATGCCTGTACTGTGACATCACTGTGTTTATTTAATAAACACAGTGATGTCACAGTACAGCATAATAAACACAGTGATGTCACAGTCCAGGGATTAACATTGATGTCACAGTCCACAGAAAGTTAAAAAATTAAAAGTATTATACTACCTTTTTCCTAGCAGCAGGGCCAGCATCACCAGCAGGAAGATCTTCTGCCTCGTGCCTGAAGGGGGGGAGCCAATGCTGACCCCCCCCCCCGCCGAGACCCGATGCATAAGATGAAGGTTCGGGGAGCTGCAGGGGGGACAGGAGGGAGGATGGAAGAAGCAGGTAGCCGATTCTGGCTGTCTGCTCCTTCCTGCAACAGGCAAGTGTCTCTGCGTCCTATGGACGCAGAGACAGCTGCCAGAGACTGGGACATACCTCCCCCGTACCGGGACAGCGGGACTGCCACTGCAATCCGGGACTGTCCCGCTGTATCCGGGACGGTTGGGAGGTATGCCCATGTGCTATACCAGGAGTTAGTAAACCTCCGAGGGGCATGGGCAGGAGCAGCAATATGAACTCCTGCCCGTACTCACTGTGCTGTGGCTCCATTCATAAAATGTCATGTCCGTACTCCTCCGTATACCGCTGAATAGCAGCTGTGTACAGAGAAGTGAATTGTAAGCAGACAGGGAATGGTGCGCTTTAGGGGGGTAAAAGTGTAATAAAAATACAAAAAACCTTAATAAAGTATATTAGAAAAAGGTTTACTATGGCATTAGGAACATCTTATTAAAATTTTATTCAAAAGTTTAGTTATTCTTTAAGCATTTAAGGGGTATTCCAGGTTTCTAATACATATGCCCTATCCTCAGGACAGGCCATCAATATCTGATCAGTGGGTGTTCCACACCCTGCACTCCTTCAAATCAGCTGTTCTAACCAGTTTAATTCTCCACTGCTTCTAGCAGCGTATTGCAGTTGTCCTTGTCTGTCTTTGTTTACATGACTGGCTGTGGCCTTGTACCCCATGTGCCGACTGCAGCCAATCATGGTCTCAGTGATTGACTGCAGTGGTCACGTGAGTATACAGGCACATCACTACTGCAGCCATGTAACCAAAGAGCGGTTGGCAGGACCAGAGCATGGTGCTGGAAGCAGCAGTGGAATAAAATGGTGTGTATATCTTCTTTTGGTATTCTATCACAATTCCTAGCGGTAGGCATTTTTTTTGTTGGAAAGCCCCTTCTGGTGCAACTTTATGGGTCAACGGGCAAGATATAAGACAAAGAAAGGGGTCCTTCAGTGTTACTGAACTTTGAAAAAACATTTCATATGTCATAGGGATATATCAAAGGTTTTGATCGGTGGGGGTCTGAGTGCCGAGACCTCTATCTATTGCTAGAACAGGGAAAGAGAAGAGCTCACATATCACGCTCTCTCCCCTCACTGCAGGAATTGGGCTCAACAGAAGTCTATGGACCTGGGTCAATTCTGGCTCCTGCAGTGAAGAGAGAGAGCACGCTACATGAGAGCTTCTCTCTCCTCGTTCAAGTGATCAATGAGGGTCTCAGCACTTTAACCCCCGACGATCAAAACCTTTTATATTTTGCTATGACATATCAAAAGTTTTTTAATATCTAAGTGACACTTTAAGCTGTTAAGTCACAGACAGGAACAAGATCAAACTGCACTTTTACTTTTTTCATGTAAAAGAAGTGTAACAGGTTTGTCTGGTTTCTGTTTCCCTTCCAGCTATATGCTAACTTAAACCTGCAGTAATCTAGCTTAGAAGGAAGACAAATTTAGCAAGGAATGAACTCGGTTTTGCATTGATGAATAAAGATTTGGCTAAACGGCGACATGTGCCTCGCGACATTTCATGTAATGTTTGTCAATGGTGTCACAATGCAACAACGGGCATGCTGCGACTGCGACGAGACAGTCAATAAAAGTCCAGAAGTCTCAGATTTTATGTGGCACATTGCATGCAATTTTCCCTCCACTGACTTTAATACAGATGCATGACACGCAACTGGCCTGCAACTTGGCTATGTTTTCACAGTCAAATCACAGGTCTAAAATAGTCGTGCGGCAGCAAGTTGCAAGAAGTCACATATATTTTGTGGCGCGCAACTTGGAGTTACGCAAAACATATTACCTTGTAGGCAAACCCTAAATGGAGTTGAATCTGAGGAAGAAAATGCACAGCAGGATTGTATGAAAACATTCCCATTATACAGACTTCAGAAGGGAATTTGGTAACATAAAGTACCTTAATACAAGTTTAAAATGATCTCGGACTAACTTAGTATTAGTATTACACCAACAGATTATCTGACCAATTTCTGTCCAATCAGACCAATGGTTGGTGTGTATAACAAAAAATCTGTGTGTGTAATAGGCCGTTTGACCTATGATCGGTCAGAAAATCTGTCAGATAATCTGTTGATGTAATACAGCCCTTACATGGAGTTGTCTGGTATATAAAACCCATTTTTAAGTATTCTATTAGGTAATTCTAGAACATAACAGAAGAGAGTACTTTGGGGCCTTCATTAATAAGCTGGAGCAGAGAATGTCTCAGCATGTCCATTCATTATATAGACAGCCCATTACTATGTAACGGCCTCTTTACACAAGAACATTATGGGGGCGATTATCAGGAATGAACATTCGTACTCGCATTCTCGATAATAGGCTTTTGTAAAGGTCCCATCAGTCACCCAATGAATGAGAAAGCATGGTTGATGTGCCACCCAAAATCATAGGGGGAGATTTATCAAACTGGTGTAAAGTAGAACTGGCTT
This sequence comes from Rhinella marina, assembly GCA_900303285.1. NCBI lineage: Eukaryota > Metazoa > Chordata > Amphibia > Anura > Bufonidae > Rhinella > Rhinella marina. The sequence goes on along the minus strand of ONZH01018527.1, from coordinate 19,068 downwards.
AGTTGCCCATAACAACCAATCAGATTCCACCTTTCATTTTCCAAAGGAGCTGTGAAAAATGAAAGGTGGAATCTGATAGGTTACTATGGGCAACTAAGCCAATTCTACTTTACACCAGTTTGATAAAATCTCCCCTGTTGTTTCTGTTCAGCAGATTGTGCTGTTATCAAGCTTGATAAATACTTCACATCAAAACGGTTGCTAGGTTTGTTGCTCTAAATAAAAACAAGATTATTGGAATTGATGAGTGCTGTGGGTCCCTTCTATTCATCTGGTACTGGCTAAGGACCCCCTAGCCTGGGTCCTCATCCGCGGACCGCGAGCACCATTTTTTCTGTGGGACCCTCATCAGCTACCCAGAGTAATACAATGAACTTTACCCAAGGTGGGTTTGGAGTGCTGCTTAACATTTGTTACATTACCTCCTCAACTATCACTTTGGACCACAGCCTGCATGGACGACCCAGAACTTCAGGACTAGCTGTTCGGGAACTCTATGCAGACTTAAAATATCACAAAAATACCAAGGATTAGCATAGACAGGCTCATTACATTAGTAATAGAAAAAACAAAAGCAAAAAAAAAAAACACAGAAATTTCTAGGTTATCTGTATCTGAAATAGAAAATTCCACTCAGGATAGAGAATAACCAAGGCGCCAGTGGGAGGTTTATTCTATAAGAATAGTTTGTGGTAGAATAAAATTGTGGTAGGATACAATTCTGGTAGGATAAAATTCGGCTGCTCCTAAAGGGTTCTCCGTCTGATCACGGCCATGATGAGACGTGTATTGAATTAGTGAATTCAAAAATGGGTAAAACCCAGATTTTGAAGAAAAAAACACCCTTGTTTGTTAGTGCGCCAAAAGATAAAAATTGCGAATAGTACTCTCAGTGTACAAGAGTGAAGATCGTGAAGTGATAGCTTTAAACACTTACTTCACAGGGGGGTGGACCGTTGGGGTCTTAAACTGGCCCCTTCGGTTCCAAAAACCCCCCTCGCCAGGATCGCCAGTAGTTAGTTGGTCAATGAGCGCAGTCCAAGACATGACTTCTGGTCATCACCTTTATTCCAAATTTACACGGCTCAACGCGTTTCGGGGTATGGTACAGAACCCCTTCCTCAGGAGCAAACAATATACATAATAGACAGAACTTACACTTATTTATAGTCCTGGAGGGTAGTAGCAACTTCACCTCGTGGTCTTTTCAGTGTGGGGCGGGTTTCCCGCTTTTACCATGTGTGTTCCACGCTGGAACGCACCACCCACTTCACTTCCGGCTCCGGGTGCGTTCCAGCGTGAAGCGCATCCCGTGTCCGGTTTGTATTTTGTTGTGTCAAACCATTGGTACGTTCTCATGTGGCTAACCTCACTTTCCGGGTTTGCCAGCTTAACAGCAGAACTACCTAATATTCTGCTGTCGGCCTTACTGTGAGCGCTCACGTCTGGAGCACACATCCGGTCTCAACTTCCGGTTTCGGGTGCGTTCCACGGTGGAGCGAACATCCTTGGATACCGAAAGGTCCTTGGATACTAGAAGCTCAACAGTATTATTGTTATAGTTGTTACAATGGCCCCTCAATCTGAGACGGGGAAGTGTAAACAGAAAGAATGAAGTATTATAGAATTTCGCTTAGTTGGGTACTTCCTATTCCGGGTGCGCTCCAACTTGGAACGCATCACGGATTGGAGCACCCAACTCAGGGGAAAAGGGGGAATCGTTCCCTTGTATGCGTATAAAAATGAATGTATAAAAAATGAATATCATTATTATAAAACCTTACCTTTTGTAGGGCCAAAACCCTAAAGAATATCCTAGCCCCCTCCTGCCCAAAATTGGAAGAGGGAACCAAAAGGAAGCTACAGAATTTTATCCCAAGTGAGAGGAAAGTGGGGGCATTCCGGTGTGGGAAATCCAGATGTAAGTGCTGCCGAATGATCCCCCAAGGTAGAAATTCCATCCCTGGGACATCCTCAGATGAAATAATACCCATTAAACACGAAATGACATGTGGGACTACCTATGTTATTTATCTATTGGAGTGTCCTTGCGGTCTCCGATATGTGGGTAGAACCACACAATGTCTGCGAGACCGCATGACAGAACATCGCTCCAATATAAAGAGACTAGTTACAACACATAGTGTGTCCCGTCATTTTTCCTTGACTCATAATGGAGATCCTACAAAACTCCAGGTTACCCCGGTAGAACACGTCCCAAACTCCTATCAATCATTATCAAGAAAGGAGATGTACTGGATGTACAAATTAAATACGCTCACTCCGTTTGGATTAAATGAATGTATCGAGCACACAATTTATTAGAGGGATAGAAACAAGTTTTTTTGCTGCTATCAATTATATGTTTCAATTATATGTTTTAATATGTCTGATCCACATAGTAACTGGACCTCTTATCTTACCTCATTTTAAATTAGTTTTCTTAAATTAATTTTGTAATATAGAGATTGTGTAAATATGTATACACGCATATATATGTATATATATATATATATATATATATTTTAGGAAATAGGTAACTATTTTATATAGAAATTAGGTTTTCTAATAATGATATTCATTTTTTATACATTCATTTTTATACGCATACAAGGGAACGATTCCCCCTTTTCCCCTGAGGTGGGTGCTCCAATCCGTGATGCGTTCCAAGTTGGAGCGCACCCGGAATAGGAAGTACCCAACTAAGCGAAATTCTATAATACTTCATTCTTTCTGTTTACACTTCCCCGTCTCAGATTGAGGGGCCATTGTAACAACTATAACAATAATACTGTTGAGCTTCTAGTATCCAAGGACCTTTCGGTATCCAAGGATGTTCGCTCCACCGTGGAACGCACCCGAAACCGGAAGTTGAGACCGGAATTGTGTTGCTCCAGACGTGAGCGCTCACAGTAAGGCCGACAGCAGAATAATTAGGTAGTTCTGCTGTTAAGCTGGCAAACCCGGAAAGTGAGGTTAGCCACATGAGAAACGTACCAATGGTTTGACACAACAAAATACAAACCGGACACGGGATGCGCTTCACGCTGGAACGCACCCGGAGCCGGAAGTGAAGTGGGTCGTGCGTTCCAATGTGGAACACACATGGTAAAAGCGGGAAACCCGCCCCACACTGAAAAGACCACGAGGTGAAGTTGCTACTACCCTCCAGGACTATAAATAAGTGTAAGTTCTGTCTATTATGTATATTGTTTGCTCCTGAGGAAGGGGTTCTGTACCATACCCCGAAACGCGTTGAGCCGTGTAAATTTGGAATAAAGGTGATGACCAGTAGTCGTGTCTTGGACTGCGCTCATTGACCAACTAACTACTGGCGATCCTGGCGAGGGGGTTTTTTGGAACCGAATGGGCCAGTTTAAGACCCCAACGGTCCACCCCCCTGTGAAGTAAGTGTTTAAAGCTATCACTTCACGATCTTCACTCTTGTACACTGAGAGTACTATTCGCAATTTTTATCTTTTGGCGCACTAACAAACAAGGGTGTTTTTTTCTTCAAAATCTGGGTTTTACCCATTTTTGAATTCACTAATTCATTATATTAGTGCAGGAGATGCGCACGCAGAAGCACCGGTACAAACAGCTGATCCCCAGGGGCTGCCAATAGTAGGACCCCAGCGAAAGTGAAATTAATGATCTATCCTGAAGATGGATCAGCAATATCCTGACACTGCACAACCTCTTTAAAGGCTGCAATAATAAAACGTTTACCCACATAAAAGACAAACGACACATTCAAACCAGAAAAAAACATTTATTTACAGGGGAAAAAGAAAATAAATAGAAAAATTTAAGTTATCATATAGATCTTGGGTAAATGAACCAGGGGCATGAGTGGAGAGTGGCATATCCTCTGCATATTCTCCTCTTAAACACGATTTGTTACCACAAAATGATAAGCAATCTGTAAGCAGCATGATATAGAGTAGGAGGAGCTGAGCAGATTGATATCTATTTTTATGGGAAAAGATTCCGTAAAACCTGTAGGTGTTATCGTTGATTGACAGCTATTTGTTATGTACACATAAGGCGCATTTACAGGCTCAGATGAGCAGCAGATTGTCAGGAAGGAAGCACTCCTTTCCATCAGTCGACTGCTCATTCAGTGGAGGTGAAGCACTGCATTTACATGAGAATGAGGGATTCCCAATAATCTGCCCAATTACCTACATGTGTGCCCCCCAAAATGCCCGGGCATCAGGGAGATGCAGCTGTTCAGGCATCAGGAGTGACGTAGGTGCTGGGGACCAGGGTAAAAATAACCTGTATGAGGTGCCCGGGCATTTTGGATGGCATTATAGGTGTTGGATAATCCTTTTAATGCACACAATGCTATCAATCACTGATAACACTCCTCCCTGTACCGATGGGTATTCACAGGAGCTGAAAAATGCAAAGATAGAAAGAAACGTATAAATTACAAGTTTTGCTGAATCTTTTCCCATAATATAAATCAATTCGTTCAGCTCCTCCTGCTCTATAACATTCTGCTTTTAGATTGATTTCATTTTGTGCTGACAGGTCCTCTTAATGTCCATGGTAGGGGGCCCATAATATGACTCCCTGTCCTGGGGGAATAGTGATGGAGACAGCATCTGGGAGCTCGTGGTCTTATCCCAGGGGTAGTTTGGCTGCTGGATGGTGGAGACAGCATCCTTATCCAGGCCTGCTCTGTGTGTAGTGCTCAGGAATGCCTCTTCCTCAACGTGCTTTTCACAACACCTTTGCAAGTGACTTTTGGGGCCTCTGTATGGAGGCCACGGAGGTCATGACTAGCCCTAGCATCCAGCAAGGCAGGGGTCATGCCTGGGTCACATATTCCAGTCAAAACCTACTTTTGATTTTCCTCTCTTATTGGTCACCTCCCTTTGGAGGGAGGGGTTAGCTCCCACCTTCAGTGTTAGTTCTTCAGCACAAAGTGAATTGCAGCTTCAGTCTTTCAAGGTGACTAGCTCTCCCACCCTCCCCATGTTTTTATCCGTTGTTTTATGTTTTCAAAATCTCATTTTGTTTAAAAAAAAAGTTATATATAAAAAATAAAATAAAAAAAATAATATAATTAAATAAATAATTACGAAAGCAAAAAAAAAAGAAAAAGGAAAAGAAAAATATAGACAGATACTATTTCTATATTGTACTGTTTTGTCACAGCTTTATTTTGGCGGAGTTGTGAGGCCAGAATTTATGGAGTTTGGGGAGTTAATACTGAGACGTGGTACCCCATGGGTTCATGTCTCGTTTGGAGAGTCTTGGAAGTTGGGTTATAATATCGTGCCCGAAGTGGCTTGCTGCGGCAGGCATATCATTTTCAGAGTTTGGTGTTATTATTCAATAAAGCTGTGGCCAGTTTAAATCCCACATGGAGTGTCCGCTTGTTCTTTTGGTTGCGCCACAGCTTCAGTAAAATCCATAATGTCTAATAACAAGTATTGTGTGTGCTATCGCCTGTATGTGATGCAGCCAATACGGCGGTCATGCAGTAGGAGTCTCTCCTCGTGTCTCACAATTCAGGCCTCTCCTGCACTAATGTAATGATCCTGTCTAGGCTAATCTTTGGTATTTTTGTGATATTTTTAGCACCAGAGAAGCAAGAGCAAGGCCTAGGTGCAAACCCCTTCTGCTCTTCCTGGGCCATGCAGAGTTTGCACATGGTTCAGAGGGCTGTCCCTTGAGTTTCCAGTCAAAGGGTACACATAGATGGCTTTTGTGTGATGTTCACATTTTCTGTAGACCCATTGACTTGAATGGGACCACGGATAGTAGTATGCAACCTAGAATAGGATATGTTCTACAATTAGCGGAATGGACGTATGGATGTGGACAGCACACGGATTCCATAGAAAGGAATGTGCGATCCACAAAAAATGTGGAACAGACATGGGAGGAAATACAGTCATGTGCATGAGCCCCATACTCCCCATACTGTATACTTGCATGGATATATTCCTAACACAGGGCACTAACCCATACACCAGCATGCTGACCAGGATTTATAATAATCACCCAAAATAACAGAATAAATGACTGTGTGGGATCTCAGGTACTACTGTATGACTGTGCTTTGCTCCTTGCATGTAGCATGGAGTACGGCATACAGTATGTAAGCCATAGAAATCTTCATTTACTTGGGTTGCACACACTGCAGGCAATTCTGCTGTGGATATATTATGTAAAACATGATTTAATGGAATGATGTCATTGGAGTTTCCATTAGGGTGGAGGAGACATAGAATCTATGTTTAGAATGTGATGCATGCACATGGTAGGGCTAGTGAGTAGGGTTGGGCTTGGGAGATCGGCGATTTGTAACCTAAGGGTGCCTTCACACATGGCAGATTTTATTGTGACTGAAAATCAGTTCCATTCATCTGAACAAGGTTGTTTTGGCTGGAAGCACATGAATTTCTGCAAGATCCACTCAGATGAATACAACTGATTTTCAGTCGCTGAGATTTTGTCTGTGGCAAAATCTGCCACGTGTGAAGTCATCCCTAAAGGTCTGTACTGATGCAATAATAAGATTGATGCTGGTGAGAACAATTTTCTAAATGAAAGGGGTATTCCGATAGGTATAAGTTATAACTATCAGGTTGGTGGGAGACTTGGATGGACAGATGTCTTTTTTCGTCCTTATAAACTATGTTACTATGTTACTAACGCTAGGACCCCATGATCATGAGAACAGGGGCCCCATATCACCTGCAGGCCTCTTGCTGCTCCCCTAAAATGAGTAGAGAGCATGGCTATCTCCAGAACGCCCATAGAAATAAATGGACGGGCCGCGAACATGTGTGACCGGTAGATCCAGTCATTTTAGGGGAGCAGCAAGGGGCCTGGAGGGGATATGGGGACTCTGTTCTCATGATCGTGGGGTCCTAATGGTAGGACCTTCACTGATCTGATAGTTATCCCTTATCCAGTGGAGATAACCTACCAGAATACCCCTTTAAGAACAAAAAAACTGAATTCTTGATTCAATTGAAAGTAAAGCCAGGGATATGTAATATACTGTAAGCAATTAGGTAAGGTTAGTTATCTGATGGAAGCCAGTTTAGTTTTCTCTCAGGAGATGTAACAGGTGTTTAGCTTTTCATTCTGTTAGATAAGGAAAGCCTTGGGATTATTAGCGAGCTAATAGGACTGCTGGGTAATGTGCCGCTGTTTAAAATAGATTTCCATGGAAGGACATTTTATTTGTGCACCTTTGATATGTTTTTTATAGTTTCGGGGGGAGTGACATTTTCACACATCTACCAAATGATATTGTTAAATTTACTAACAGATTTATGATTTTTCATACCTATGGGTAGAACAAATGCATCCTATATCATTTAATATATATATATATAGCTTCTGGTAAGTAGGTGGTTAGGAAGATTAATATAAAAGCATTAATAAATAACATAAACCTTTGTCAGCTTTCACACTGCTTATTATCTGCCTCTCTAAGCACATGTCTGATTTGCAAAAAATGTTAACGTGAAGCTGTGGTTGGAACCAGTCACTATCATGATTATTCTTCCAGAACTTTAATATTGAGGTCATCAATATCTGACCAGTAGGGATCTGACATTCCTGCCGATCATCTGTTGGAATGGGCCATAGCGCTAAGGGAAGCGCTGCAGCATCTTCCTTGGTCTGTGACATCACAACCATCAGTCACATGGCCTTTCTACAGCTCAGTCTATTCACGTGAATGGGAATTGAGCTGCAATACAAAGAAAACCACTCTACAATGTACGGCGCTGTGCTTGGCATACAGTGAAGAGGTTGCAGTGGTAATCTGAGCACTGACAACCCCTACAAACAGCTGGACAGTGAGGGTGCCAGGAGTTAGAAAACTCACTGATCTGATATTGAAGACCTATCCTGATGAGAGGACATACTGTAAGTAGAAGTGTACCAAATATGCAATCACTAAACCTTTCAAATGAACTTGGTGAATATTAAAGGGGTTATCCAAGACTATAAAATGCCCCCTCATATGCCGGGCCCCTTTACAATGAATCTATTTACCTGGCGCTTGCTCCCAGCGCCGCTCCTGGTCCCCACACTGCCTCTACTGCTTCTCCCCATGTGTGGATGAAAACATCCGGTGTCGGGGGGAGCAGCCAATGGCTGGCGGGAATGGGGACGAAATCCCTAGCATAGCGGGTGATGCTAGGGAGGCTCGTTCTTCCCTCCCATCTGTGCACGACACAGGATGTTTTCATCCGCGCACAGGGAGAAGCAGCAGCAGCGGTGCCGGGACCAGGAGCGGCGCAGGGCTTGGGGAGCCAGGTAAGTAGATTCATTGTGAGGAGCCCAGCATATGGGGGAGCTTTTTATAGTCTCGGATAACCCCTTTAAATCTCTTACCACCTATTACTGTATTATTGTACACCCTAATACTTACAATTTAATAAGTAACTGACAAAAAAATAATCCTTACTTGACCTACTTTCTAACCTACCATATGTCAATCATAACTAAACAGGGATTTACTGAGTCAGGTGTCATGAACGCAGAATCCTACAGAAAAAAAAAAATTTTTTTTGTAAAACAGTGCCATAAGGAAAACTAAGGCTGCATTCACATGACCGTGGGGGCGGCTGTGCCCATGTTGCAAACCGTGGACCTTCCGTGTGCATCCAGGTCCGTGCCTCTACACTGCAAAGCATAGAACATGTTCAAACTTTCGTGAATCTTACAGATCGTGTACCCATCGAAGTCAAAGGCTCTACTCCACGATGTGTGAATGCGGCCTAACATTGTCTCTGCTGTCCAGATCAACCATTTATAGGGCACTATAAAAAATGAAAGCTGCACTGTGATTGGTTACTGTGAGTGACAGTTTTTCTTTTATACAGTTTAATAAATCTCATACTGTACCTAAGGCTCCGTTTTCATAAGAATTAAATACGTAATAAGAAAAGAAAATAAATTTTGGTTCACGGTGGCTTAGTGGTTGCAGCGTTGGGCTCCTGGTTCAGAATCTGACCAAGGACAACATCTGCATGGAGTTTGTATGTTCTCCCTGTGTTTACATGGGTTTTGGGTTCTCCGGTTTCCTCACACACTCCAAAGACATACTGATAGGGAACTTAGATTGTGAGCCCCATTGGGGACAGCTTGATGCTAATGTCTGTAAAGCGCTGTGGAATATGTCAGCGCCATATGAGTATAATAAATAAAATAAAAAATAAGTATATTTTAATTGCAACTCAAACAGAATCTAAAAGAAAAAAAAAGTGTATGCTTTTTTTTGTACTAAATCAGAGGAATGTAGAGGGTACAGTGTGACCTCATAGACCTCTAAGGGATTGTATGAAAGTCATTAGACACCCATGTGCATCAGACCTTAAGCTGGCCAACTGTTAGATGAACACTTCTTCAGCCACCCCACCCCATATACCAGTGACAATAAAAGGATCTCACATGTTCAAATCCAACACGCATGATCCTTCTTCCTCCTAAAACCACTGAGACTGGTGGGTTCAGCCAACATTCATCTAATGTTTATGGCCGCTCTAACCATCATTTATCTTGATCTTCAGGCTACCTGCACACATTGCAGATTACGCACGTGCAGATTTTCATGTAGATAAACTGCAGCGTAGAACAGTACCAGCAAAGATATGAGATTAGACAAATCTCTTTTACACTTTTCTTTTTTCTGTGCAGAATTTGACCTGCCTTGCAGATTTACAGATCCGTAGCATGTCAATTCTTTGTGCAGATTTCATTTCTTTAAGTGCAAGGATGAGATCTGTGGAAAATGGGCCTCAAACCTGCACCAAAATCCCAAGTGACACATGCAGTTTTTGGTACGGAAATGCACAAAAAGCCACACAAAAATCCATGCTCAATTTGTGTTTTTAAATATGTACTCGTGTGCAGGTAGCCTCAATATATCACAGGCCCCAGTGAAGATGCATTCAATTCCTTTGATCTATGATAAATTGCCTTTGGGTGTGAGGTGGGCCCCATTCACACGTCCGTATTTTTGCACATCCTGGAAAACGGTCAGTTTTTGCAGATCCGTTGTTCCGCAAAAACTCAGTTTTTCCAGGACATCTGTTCCGTTTTTCCGTAAAAACGGAAAGGATGTATCCATATGTCATCGTTTTTTTGCGGATCCGCAAAAAACGGAAGGATGAATAACATCTTTTTTTTCACCCCTCCTGGAACGGAATCCGCCTCTCCGCATGTCTTCCGCATTTTTTGCGGATCTTTAATTGTGCTACGGACCGCAATTCGGGAGAAAAATAGGACAGGAGGATTTATTTATGCGGACAGTCGGAGCGGACACACGGATGCGGACACCACACGGTGTACTGTCCGCATTTTTTCGGGCTCCATTGAAATGAATGGATCCGCATCCTATCCGCATAATTGTCCGCAATTGCAGAAACGGATGCGGAAAGGATGCGGACACATTATACGGACGTGTGAATTGGGCCTAAAGAAAAGTCAAATTGGCCTTGTTCACGCATTTCTTGCAAAGAAGGAACCAAAATTTCCATAAAAACTTTATTAAGAGCTTTAAGATTCTCTACAAAAAATGTGAAATTTTGATTAGGACCACAATATAATCCAGAACTCTATGGGACTCTATAAGGGTGGGTTTACATGCTCCGGCTGCTGCAGGCAAACATAACTCCACCCACCCATAGTCGCGTGATATTGCTGATAAAGTCTAGTTCATACATTCAAAATCATGTGTCCATTGGCCCAGTGAAATGTTTTCATACACAGCGTATACAGCATATTGTTTTTCCGGCATATATTTCAAATATAATAATCTGGCCAGAAATATATGAGCAGAATATGATCACATTGTGAAATGTTGGACTTGTTCTTTGGCAAATGACATGCTATAAATTTAAGGATAAAGGACAACTGCCCAAGGTCTGGGAGGTGAGATCAATGGCTCCAGACTTTATTGCCCTAAATTATCTGACACAATGGCCCTAATGGTAGAAGTAGCCAAACCTATAATCTGTCTGGGAAGAAAGTGTATGGTCTTTAGGATTCTTGAGACCCCACCTGCAACCTTATCAGATAATGTGTTTAACACATTGTAATAGTTAGAGCAGTGCAGAGGGAGAGTTTGACACTAGAGATGAGCGAACGTGCTCGTTACGAGCACTGTAGCGCTTGGCTCCCCTGCGCAATGCCCGCAGGCATTGCGGATCCGTCCTCAGCTGCATGTAAGTCAATGGGGACGAATAGTTTGGTATGACACTCATACCAAACGGATCCGTCCCCATTGACTTACATGCAGCTGAGGACGGATCCGCAATGCCTGCGGGCATTCGTTCGCAGGGGAGCCGAGCGCTACAGTGCTCGTTACGAGCACGTTCGCTCATCTTTATTTGACACTAAAGCCGGCCATACACGAGATTCTAGGTGACTAACATAAGGATGCCTGCCCCCCATTAGTACAAATGCTCCCCTATAGTGCCCCCCATTAGTACAAATGGTCCCCTATTGTGTCCTCAGTAGTATTAATGGTCCCCAATAGTGCCCCCAGTAGTATGTGGTCCCCTATAGTGCCCCCAGTGGTAAAAATGGTCCCCTATAGTGCCCCCATTAGTACAAATGGTCCCCTATTGTGTCCTCAGTATTATTATTTGTCCCCTATAGTGCCCCCAGTAGTATAAATGCTCCCCTATAGTGTCCCCCATTAGTACAAATGCTCCCCTATAGTGCCCCCCGTTAGTACAAATGGTCCCCTATTGTGTCCTCAGTAGTATTAATGGTCCCCAATAGTGCCCCCAGTAGTATGTGGTCCCCTATAGTGCCCCCCAGTAATATAAATGGTCCCCTATAGTTCCCCCAGTCCTGCAACACATATAGCCACAGATACTGATTAAGCTCAGGCTGAGCAGAACATGGGGCTGAGGACACAGTGGAGATGTGACAGCCGGCGAGGACACCTTTCCCTCTGCCTCCTCCTTCCCTCTTGCTTGTGCTGTCAGGCTGCCAGGCCTAATAGTTAGAGCAGTGCAGAGGGAGAGTTTGACACTAGAGATGAGCGAACGTGCTCGTTACGAGCACTGTAGAGCTCGGCTCCCCTGCGCAATGCCCGCAGGCATTGCGGATCCGTCCTCAGCTGCATGTAAGTCAATGGGGACGAATAGTTTGGTATGACACTCATACCAAACGGATCCGTCCCCATTGACTTACATGCAGCTGAGGACGGATCCGCAATGCCTGCGGGCATTCGTTCGCAGGGGAGCCGAGCGCTACAGTGCTCGTTACGAGCACGTTCGCTCATCTTTATTTGACACTAAAGCCGGCCATACACGAGATTCTAGGTGACTAACATAAGGATGCCTGCTTGTATCACTGGCTGATGGAACCACAAGCATGGTTGAAAAGTCTGTCAGATTATTCAGGGAGCAGAAAAAAGTTGTGCTGCTCTAATCGTTGTTAGGGCTCATGTACACGAGCGTTGCCCGGCCGTGCCTGTATTGCAGCCCACAAACAGTGGTTCCGCAATATACGGGCACCAGAACACGGATGCGAACCATTCACTTGAATGGGTCAGCAATCCAGAAGGAGTGTTGAAGAACCGAGGCACGGAACCCTATGGAAGCACTGCGGAGTTCTTCTGTGGGTTTTCTGTCCATGCCTCCGCACCGCAATAAAGTAGTGCATGCACTACTTTTTGGCAGCGCGGATCGTCGGCAGGGTTGCCAACCTTCCTTTTAATTTTTCTGGACAACTTAACAAAAAATTACGGACAGCCTAAAATTTTTACGGACATACGCCCCACCCCCTTTTTAAAGACCACGCCCCCATTCCACGCCCTCAAAATGACTTAAAAGAATGCCCTTGAATCACAACTGTTACATCCCCACTATCTAGTCCCCCCTGCTGTTTGTGAATAAGAAGGGACTAGAGCTGCAGAGAATGACACTGGAGAAAGGGAGATGGACACTGGAGAAAGGGAAGCATGAGACATATTTGAGAAGACACTACCAAGCATACAGGAGAATACAGCACCACATGTACCTCTTACATCCAGTGACGTCTCCACTGATGTATATGTTCTCTTTCCTCATCTTCTGTATTCAGCGCCATGATCAGTTCTTTAATCCACGTCTTCTCTCTGCAGAGTTTACTACACAGACATCTAAGGATTCTCACCTTTCTATCATCCTCCCCCTGGTGCCCAAACATTGTCATCCTGCTGCTACCCCAATACTGTGCCTGCTGTGCTCCCCAATTCCTAATGTGCCCTAACACTATACTGCAGAAATAACAGTGACAGATAGTCCCCTCATAAAAACAGTGCTCCCCAAAGTCCCAGTGAGTGACCTCATTAGTTATAATGCCCCAGTGATAATGGTCTGCAACCTCCATGTGCAAGTAATGATAACAGCCCCCAATAGTACCCCCATTTATAGTAATAATGCCCCATAATAGAAATAATGTTCCTCATAGTGCCTCCAGTAGTAAAAAAGCACCCCCATAATAACAGTGATAAAGCCCCTCATAGTGACCCCACAGTAAAATTACCATAAAAGATTCTCCAGTAGTGATAAAAACACCCATAGTGCTCCCAAAAGTGATATGGGCCCTCTATAGTGTTCCCAGTAGGTATCACAGTCCCATATAGTGCCCCCAGTAATTATAATGCACCCAGTAACTTAAATGCTCCCCTGTAGTGCCCCCAGGAACTTAATCGGTCCCCTATAGTGACCCGAGCAGCTTAAAGGGATTGTCCAGCCCCTAATATTGATGACATATTCCATTATTAGCGGGGTTCCGATGCCCGACATCCTGACTGATCAGTTGTGAGACAAGGAGCCGGCGCTTCCTCTTCATTAAACCGCACTTTGTCTGAAGTGAATGGAGCGGGTGCCTGCAATTACACTATGCTGCTGCTCCATTGGAGATGACACGTAGTGTGATGACGAGGAAGCAGTGCTCGCATGGAGTGCCGTCTCCTTGTCTCACAGCTAATCAGCCAGGGTTTTGGGTGTTGGACCTCCGCCAGTTAGATATTGATAATCTATCCTGAGGCTAGGTCATCAGTATTAGGGTCTGGACATCCCCTTTTAAATGCTCCCCTGTAGTGGCCAGCACAGCTTAAATGGCCCTCTTTAGTACATTGAGCAGTTTAAATATTGCCCCCAAGTAATATAAATTTTCCCCTATAGTGCCCCCAGTAGTATAAATTGTCCCCTATAGTGCCCCCAGTAGTAAAAATGGTCCCCTATAGTGCCCCCATTAGTACAAATGGTCCCCTATTGTGTCCTCAGTATTATTATTTGTCCCCTATAGTGCCCCCAGTAGTACAAATGCTCCCCTATAGTGCCCCCCATTAGTACAAATGCTCCCCTATAGTGCCCCCCATTAGTACAAATGGTCCCCTATTGTGTCCTCAGTAGTATTAATGGTCCCCAATAGTGCCCCAGTAGTATGTGGTCCCCTATAGTGCCCCCAGTGGTAAAAATGGTCCCCTATAGTGCCCCCCATTAGTACAAATGGTCCCCTATTGTGTCCTCAGTATTATTATTTGTCCCCTATAGTGCCCCCAGTAGTATAAATGCTCCCCTATAGTGTCCCCCATTAGTACAAATGCTCCCCTATAGTGCCCCCCGTTAGTACAAATGGTCCCCTATTGTGTCCTCAGTAGTATTAATGGTCCCCAATAGTGCCCCCAGTAGTATGTGGTCCCCTATAGTGCCCCCCAGTAATATAAATGGTCCCCTATAGTTCCCCCAGTCCTGCAACACATATAGCCACAGATACTGATTAAGCTCAGGCTGAGCAGAACATGGGGCTGAGGACACAGTGGAGATGTGACAGCCGGCGAGGACACCTTTCCCTCTGCCTCCTCCTTCCCTCTTGCTTGTGCTGTCAGGCTGCCAGGGCCCACATGATTCAGTCAGCCCTCTCCCCCCACCCCGTCACACTCGCTTACCTCGTGGAGTCCTGCGCGCCTCGGCTCCTGCATTCTTCTGCCCGGCCCCTCCTCCTCAGGTAATCCATGTGCGCCCGCCCTCTCAGAGCGCCAGCGCCGCCGGAACTTCAGTTTCTGAACTGCCCTGCACAGTCTGTACTACGCACGCATGCGCAGTACAGACTTCAGGGTTTCGGCACAAAATTTCACGGACATTGTTTTTTTCTGCCGGACACTACGGACGGCAGAGAAAAACAACCATTTTTTGCGGACTGTCCGTAAATTTACGGACGGTTTGGCAAACCCTGATCGTCGGATGCAGATCGTGGACCCCATACAAGTGAATGGGTCCATGTCCGCAAATGGTGGGCACATGGTCGGTGCCCATGCACTGCGGATCGCAGTTTGCAATTAGAATTTATTTATCTGGACTGATGGTGTTCAGATGAGATGCATTGTTCCTGCACATTTTAGGCCCTGTCCACATAACATTAATGACTTCTGTTTGACATATATGCTTGGAGATCTTCCAGATGTACAGTATATGCAGTGAGGAGGGTAGGAGTGGTGGTTGTTCCCCTGAGAGGGGTTAGTAGTACTCACAGCTCCTGGTGGCAATCCCAACTCTGGCACTGCCTAGGGCCATACAATGACTGGGGGGGGGGAATCCTTTCTTCCCTCAGGGCACACTGTGGTATGAACAGTTGTCAGGGTGCAAGGCTGGAGGGCAGATGTCCTGGCCAGCAGGTGGATGGTGAAGTCAATAACCAGGCCCATTGGTTGTAATGAATAAAATCTTTCTTTACTGAACCACTGATAGGAGTAGTAGTCCAAACAGCAGAGCATGGTTCTAAAGTATATCACAGTGTAGTCTATCTCTCAATAGTGGTGTATAGGCAGCAACAATGATGGAGTAGTAGTACTCCCTGAGTCAGTCTCTCTAAGACCTAGTTCACACGTCATTGTTTTGGTCAGTGATTTCCATCAGTTATTGTGAGCCAAAACCAGGTGCAGGTCAAAAACACAGAAGAGGTGCAGATCTTTCTATCATACCTTATCTTTATGTAGACTACACTTCTGGTTTTGATTTACAATTACTAAAGGAAATCATTGACCAAATCACTTAAGTGTGAACTAGGCCTAAAGGGCACTTTGCAGTTTGACCAAAACAACCACAGGCATGCAATTCGGTTCTTATTAAATCTTTCTGCAATTCTTGGACAGAGGGGTGCAGATCTTAAACACTGATGGCCAGTCCGTCTCAAACAAGGTGCTGAAGGCAATAGTCTTTTCCACACCAGTAAAGTCTTTTATGCCATAAACAATCAAATACCTTATGGACTTTACTGACTTTATCTAGCATGGCCTGGACGGTTCTGGACCGTCTGTAAAGTATGGTCTCTTTCCTTCTCTCAAGGGTACTCTAGTAGTAGTTGCTCATTTGGCAGCTATAGTCTCAAAGAAAGAGGTTCTCTGGGCCTGGTCCTGGTCACATGGGCCTGGTCTGCAGAAACTCTCTCATACAGTTAGGGCCAGAAATATTTGGACAGTGACACAATTTTCGCGAGTTGGGCTCTGCATGCCACCACATTGGATTTGAAATGAAACCTCTACAACAGAATTCAAGTGCAGATTGTAACGTTTAATTTGAAGGGTTGAACAAAAATATCTGATAGAAAATGTAGGAATTGTACACATTTCTTTACAAACACTCCACATTTTAGGAGCTCAAAAGTAATTGGACAAATAAACATAACCCAAACAAAATATTTTTATTTTCAATATTTTGTTGCGAATCCTTTGGAGGCAATCACTGCCTTAAGTCTGGAACCCATGGACATCACCAAACGCTGGGCTTCCTCCTTCTTAATGCTTTGCCAGGCCTTTACAGCCGCAGCCTTCAGGTCTTGCTTGTTTGTGGGTCTTTCCGTCTTAAGTCTGGATTTGAGCAAGTGAAATGCATGCTCAATTGGGTTAAGATCTGGTGATTGACTTGGCCATTGCAGAATGTTCCACTTTTTTGCACTCATGAACTCCTGGGTAGCTTTGGCTGTATGCTTGGGGTCATTGTCCATCTGTACTATGAAGCGCCGTCCGATCAACTTGGCAGCATTTGGCTGAATCTGGGCTGAAAGTATATCCCAGTACACTTCAGAATTCATCCGGCTACTCTTGTCTGCTGTTATGTCATCAATAAACACAAGTGACCCAGTGCCATTGAAAGCCATGCATGCCCATGCCATCACGTTGCCGCCACCATGTTTTACAGAGGATGTGGTGTGCCTTGGATCATGTGCCGTTCCCTTTCTTCTCCAAACTTTTTTTCTTCCCATCATTCTGGTACAGGTTGATCTTTGTCTCATCTGTCCATAGAATACTTTTCCAGAAACTGAGCTGGCTTCTTGAGGTGTTTTTCAGCAAATTTAACTCTGGCCTGTCTATTTTTTGGAATTGATGAATGGTTTGCATCTAGATGTGAACCCTTTGTATTTACTTTCATGGAGTCTTCTCTTTACTGTTGAGTTAGAGACAGATACACCTACTTCACTGAGAGTGTTCTGGACTTCAGTTGATGTTGTGAACGGGTTCTTCTTCACCAAAGAAAGTATGCGGCGATCATCCACCACTGTTGTCATCCGTGGACGCCCAGGCCTTTTTGAGTTCCCAAGCTCACCAGTCAATTCCTTTTTTCTCAGAATGTACCCGACTGTTTGATTTTGCTACTCCAAGCATGTCTGCTATCTCTCTGATGGATTTTTTCTTTTTTTTCAGCCTCAGGATGTTTCTGCTTCACCTCAATTGAGAGTTCCTTTGACCGCATGTTGTCTGGTCACAGCAACAGCTTCCAAATGCAAAACCACACACCTGGAATCAACCCCAGACCTTTTAACTACTTCATTGATTACAGGTTTACGAGGGAGATGCCTTCAAAGTTAATTGCAGCCCTTAGAGTCCATTGTCCAATTACTTTTGGTCCCTTGAAAAAGAGGAGGCTATGCATTACAGAGCTATGATTCCTAAACCCTTTCTCCGATTTGGATGTGGAAACTCTCATATTGCAGCTGGGAGTGTGCACTTTCAGCCCATATTATATATATAATTGTATTTCTGAACATGTTTTAGTAAACAGCTAAAATAACAAAACTTGTGTCACTGTCCAAATATTTCTGGCCCTAACTGTACATGTCCTTCCTGTAGCTCTGCTCAGATTAGACTCACTAACCCGGGGGTGGGTTAAGTCCATCACCCTGGTAGTCAGTCTTCTAAAGTATATCACAGTGTAGTCTATCTCTCAATAGTGGTGTATAGGCAGCAACAATGATGGAGTAGTAGTACTCCCTGAGTCAGTCTCTCTAAGACCTAGTTCACACGTCATTGTTTTGGTCAGTGATTTCCATCAGTTATTGTGAGCCAAAACCAGGTGCAGGTCAAAAACACAGAAGAGGTGCAGATCTTTCTATCATACCTTATCTTTATGTAGACTACACTTCTGGTTTTGATTTACAAAACCAGGTAGAGTTTCTGTAACCTAAACAGCCTGCTAGTATTAAAGGAAATCTGTCACATGATTTTAGTGTTTTAAACTAAAACTATAGCCATGTTCAGTAAAGTATTATTTACTGCGCGAGATTTCGGCCGGGCGAAGCAGGCAGTTCTGTGAGTGGTTTCCAGAGCTGCCGTGACGTAGTTGAGGGGGGGCGGCGGCCTACAATGCTAATATGGGCCGTTAGTCCGTCCCTAAATAGACGCGTTTTGGAGCATGAAGAAGGCGTGCTGGGCACAGGAGGGGGGCGTTACTGGGCTCCCTAACGCCCCTCTGGGCTCCTTCAGAGGAAATTTACATATCAGAAAAAGTAAAATAAAACGAAAACGGAAACTGAAAAGAAAGATTGGAGACCACATCTAGACTCAAGGTACTTTACTGAACATGGCTATAGTTTTAGTTTAAAACACTAAAATCATGTGACAGATTTCCTTTAACTGTCTATTTCCCAATAGCTATTCGGGATCACACAGTGCATAAAAAGTGAATGCTTTAAAGGTGTTGTCTCACATCAGCAAATGGCATTTATCATGTATACAAAGTTATGGCACTTAATTGTGAGTGCCCATATTGGCTCTTTTGCTGGCTTGATTAATTTTTTCCATCA